>WWET01004433.1:103922-127861 GCA_011038615.1 Limnodynastes dumerilii | reverse complement strand
TTGTTGTCACCGTGGGTTTCTTCATGCCACATGTGCGCATCATCTCCGCCATCCCAGGCAGCTGGAGTTGGAGGCGGGGATGGGTTTGGTGGCGCGGGGGCATTGTTGCTGCTCCGCATAGAATTTAACATCTCGCGCATGAATGCCATGTTGGCCTCACTGTTCTCTCTATTAATATCAGTGATGCGGTCAAGAAAGGCTTGCTGCAGCTGACGCTCGTGTTCAAAATAGGACTTCATGCGGGCCTCCTCCTGATGCTGCATCACTCTGTCCATTGGTCAAACATGACCGCTGTCATGGCTTTGGTAGCCACCTCGACTCTGGTCATTAATAAAATCTATGTTTGTATATCATTTTGTGGTGCAAGAGCAAAAAGCAGTTTGGCAATCCATTACGCTTGAGGCCTCAATTCTCTTGCGTTTGTTGCACTCTGCGACACATTTGTAAATTATGACATTTGTACCTTGCTATGTTTAATTGTTGTGTATGCTGCTTCTACAGTTACTTGTCTCATACATGATTGCTGTCACATTGTAATAATGTTTAAATGTAAAAATGCCCTTCTACCAAAACTATTGGACTTTTACAAAATGATAATTCTAGTATGGAGGACTACTCAAAAAGAGAAAACAACATTTCCGAATGCAGGACGTATTCCGAGAGCTATTAGGAAATTATCAATGTTGGTGAGCGCGGCAGCTAAAAAAGCCATTCTCCAATGCTGGATTTCTGACGCTCGTCCGTCCATGACATTATTTTTGGAAAAGTTATTCTTTCTTTTTAAAATGGAGTGGATTGAGACTCTATTGGAAAAGGAGAAAAAGGTAGAAGCTTTCGTAAAGTGCTGGGAGGGCTATATTGCGATATTGCACCCTACGGTGCAGGGTAGAATTAGAGATTCTTTATGCAACACTTCGTGGTATCTTCTAGAAACACACATGGGTAACATACCTATAGATATAAATCAGAACTAGAATTTATAAGGAAAGAATTGTGCAGTGTCCTCCGGTAACTTAATTTACTTTATCTAGTGCTTACGTTTAAGAACAACCAATGTTGCCTTCTGTTCTTTTGTAACATCTGTACCTGTAAAATGCGATCTGAAAAAATGTTACAAGATTGTTTAATGTCTCATATTATGTATTGTGCGATGTCATCAATAAACAAATATTAAAAAAAAAAAACACGTTTTGAAAGCAACATTTCATATAATTATTTAATTTAGAGAATGATATAGTTTTCTACATAATAATACAATATTACATTTGGCAGCCAGCAGGTGTTATATGAGGGTTCTTGATGTGACTGTATGCTTTGAATATACCAGGCCTGGCCAACTTGAGACTCTCCGGGTGTTGTGAAACTACGGGCCGGATCCTAAGGAACGGCCGCTAGGGTTTGAATAAGTAAGGGCATCTTTGACAGTACCCGATATCTGCTGCCTTACTTGCTCCTCTCCCCGAATTTGAAGGAGCTCTCTCACCTCCTCATCTTTCCAATGCGCCATCGTGCTGGGAGAACGCCAGGCAACATCTGATGACATCAGAATCCGTGCGCCAGCGCCAATATAATCACCCAATCAGGTTCCAGAATTAAAAACCTGTGTTCTAAATAAACTGCCCGCATTTTAAGAACCCACCCTTCCCGGGTTGAACACGGGAAAAACCCTTCTTTTTTCCCGTGTTCAAAACCCGGGTCTCTTGACCAGGGTCTACCGGAAGTGGCGGTTTCACATCGCCACCAAAAACCCGGGTTTTTGCGAAATGCCGGGTTTTTGATGAAAAACCCGGGTATTTGGTGGTAATGTGAAAGGGGTATTAGTTTCTTTTGCAACTTGTTTTTCAGTCTCTATTTTTGGTAATCTGATTTCCTTGTTGCATTTCTTATTACATTCCTTATAGATATGGAAGGACTCCTCAGTTACTTCAGATTTAAACAATTTAAAAGCGTGCTTCTTTTTTTTTCATTTCATCCCTAACCTTTTTATTTAGCCACATTGGTTTAGACTTGATTCTTTTATGTTTGTTTTCTATAGCAATGAACTTGTGTGTATATGTTTCTAACATCATTTTGAAGACAGCCCACTTTTCTTCTGTATTTTTTCCTTCCAAGACTACATCCCAGTCTATGTCTTTTATAGGCTCCTTTAGCATATTAAAATTAGCCTTTCTAAAATTTAAAGTCCTAGTTAATCCCTTATACTGTTGCTTCTGGAAACTAATCTCAAATGTGATCTTATTATGATCACTGTTTCCTAAGTGTTCCCTTACTTGAATATTTGATATAACCTCTACATTATTTGTTATTACTAGGTCCAATATAGACTGCTTTCTAGTTGGTTCCTCTACTAATTGGGACATGTAATGGTCTTTTAGCATGCTCAGAAACCCGTTTCCCCTAACTGTACCACAAGTCTCAGTACTCCAATCAATGTCTGGATAAATAAAGTGCTGCTTTTTAATTTGCTGTAGAAGTTGGGCTTCGTGCTGCCTTTTTAATTTGCTGTAGAAGTTGGGCTTCCTCAATTAAACTAATATTTGGTGGTTTATAGCATATCCCTATCAGTAATTTCTTTGAACTTCCACTGGATATTTCCACCTACAATGCCTCTATATTATCACCAATACCCTCATAGATAACTTCCTGTATACTTGATTTTAACATTGGTTTAACATAAAGACATACTCCTCCTTTCCCTTTTATTTACCCTATCCCTCCTGAACAGAGTATAGCCCTCCAAGTTCCCACTATGTCTCAGTAATACCTATAATATCATATTGCTCTTTCATTGCTTCTAGTTCAAACTCCCCCATTTTACCTGATAGGCTTCTTGCATTTGCAAGCATACATTTAAGTCTATTTTCTCCCTTTGTTATTAGTTTTTCCTTTGCTAAAGCTGTTTTTCTTACTGGTTTTACAAGGGCACCTTCTTAACAGCTGTGCTTCCCCTTCCTGCTTCTCCACCCCCTTGATTCTTATTATATTCCCCCTCACTGCACTTGATGTCTATCCCATAAATATTTTCTTGCCCCTCCCCCCCCAAAATCTAGTTTAAAATCTTTTCCAACCTTCTAACCATTCTCTCCCCTAGCACAGCAGCCCCTTCCTCATTCAGGTGCAATCCATCACGGCAATAAAGATGGCATCTAACTGAGAAAACAGCCCAGTGCTCTAAAAACCCAAAACCCTCCTTCCTACACCATTCTCTACGCATTAACCTCCCTAATCTCTCTCTGCCTCCCTGGACTAGCGTGTGGCACAGGTACGATCTTACGACCTTGGATGTTCTTGCCTTAAGTTTGAGGCCCAGGTCCCTTAAATCATTCTTACGGACACCCCATCTCTTTCTAACCTGGTCACTGGTACCAACATGCACCAAGACCGGGTAATTCCCAGCCGCTCCCAACAATCTGTTGACACGATCCGTGATATGTCGAGCACCAGGAAGACAGCTCACTGTTCGGCATGCACGGTCCCTGTAACAGATTTGCCTATCTACCTTCCTAATAATTGAATCCCCTACTACCAGTTCTTTTGGCCAAGTAAACAGCATGTGGGCTATGCAATCAAT
Source organism: Limnodynastes dumerilii (assembly GCA_011038615.1). Classification (NCBI taxonomy): domain Eukaryota; kingdom Metazoa; phylum Chordata; class Amphibia; order Anura; family Limnodynastidae; genus Limnodynastes; species Limnodynastes dumerilii. Next base: position 124,290 of record WWET01004433.1, on the reverse strand, counting down.
GTGACCATTTATTTGATGAAGCACATTGGACTTAGAGGTTGAAAATAAAAGAGGAAAGTTACTTCTGGGCCAGTGAGTGCTCGAAGTTGGCTGCTATGTGGCAGTATGCATTCTGGTACTTCTAAAATACTGTGAGTCGGCTCTGAGTAAGAATACAGCTGCTCATAGAATTTTAAGATTCTGTGAGCGGCTGTATTTTTACTCAGTGCAGACTCAGGGGCACTTGGGACCGCTGACAGAGGAGCGTGGATGTCCCAGGAGATTGTTTACCATTGAAAGAGCTGGCTGTGCTGTGCATAGCTGCTGCTGTGATCATAAGACGGCAGCATGACCTAAGATCACGTGAGCGTCATTAGTCTAAAGAGCACGCACTGTGTAGGAGAGAGCCAGAAGAGAGACTAGAAAGGTAAGTTTATTGTACAGTTCTTTTAGAAAGTAAATGGGGGTTGGGAAGCTGGACATGAAAGGGGCAATAAGTCTGAATGGATGCATAAAGAGGGGCAATTATTCTGGCTGAACACAGAAGGACGGGCAATAAGGCTGGGTGGACACAAATAAAGAGGGGGCAATAAGACTGGCTGGGCTCACAAAAGTGGCAAAAAGGGCCAAATAAAAGGAGGGGCAATAAGGCTACCTGGATACATAGAAGGAAGGGACAATAAGACTGGATGGACAAACAGAAGGAGGGGACTGACTGGAGTTAAATAAAGAGGGGCAATTACAGTCTCCAGGGGAGATTCTCACCGGGGTGCAGAGTCTAAACCAGGGCCATGTATTCACTAGAGCCCCTGATGGTGGGTATAGGCTTGGCTGTTAGCACATGATAGGTTGCGGCCCCCGGCAATAGCTCCCAAGGAAGATCTGTAGCGAAGGTGCCTGAACAGGAACCGAATCACAACCTGTAACCCTTACAAAACACAGGTAGCAGGAACTCTTGCTCACAGAAGGCAGACAAGAGCCTAGGGCACACAGATATGCAGGCTGGAACCCTTGCACACAGATTTGCAGACTGGAACCCTCGCACACAGAAGGACAACAGATACCAGGAGGCAGCAGAAGCGGGACAAGCAGGAGATGGAATACCACACACCGCTAACAAGGGAGCAGAGCCCGATGGGCTGACTAACACACACACACTGGCAGATGGACACAGTGGTAAATAATAAACACTGGAGATAGACTCATGGGGCAGAGACACAAGAAGAGATGGTAAGCACCAAGTGTACACTACAACAGATGGAGTCCAGAGACCGGACTCCACAAACTGAGAGATGGTAAACACAGCGTGCACACACACAGACAGGAGAGGAGCAGATAGAATGCTCACTTGGCAGGTACAAACAGTATGAGATGGTAAACACACAAACCACTCAGCAGAGGGAAATAAGCTGAACCTGTCTAAGACAGCAGCTGCCAGTGTGAGTAGCAAGCTAAGTAAGTAAAGTATAGGGAGGCCAAATACATCTACACACACATGATGGGGGATACCGGGGAGGCTGCAGACACATGGGGCCTGATCCAGATCTAGTTAAGTGCTTGAACTTAGTTACTCCTGGGCTAAACCATGTTGATTGCAGGGGGAGTCAAGGTAATTGTATTCTTTGCATGCAGGGATATATCTTTGAATTGCTTACTGCACACAGATACTGACCAGCTTTACTTTCACACTGTTATTTAGACTTGGGATAGGAAACATCACCTCTCATCTCTAATACTGTTTGCAACAGATGAAATATCACTCCCCTGCAATCAACATGGTTTAGCCCAGGAGTAACTAAGTTCAAGCACTTAACTAGGTCTGGATCCAGCCCATGATGCGATACTGGGAAGGCTGTAAACAGATGATGGGGATACTGGGGAGGCTGCAGACACATGATGGGGGATACTGGGGAGGCTGCAGACATATGATACGATACTGGGAAGGCTGTAGACATGATGGAGATACTGGCGAGGCTGCAGTCATGATGGGAATACTGGAGAGGCTGCAGACACATAATGGATGATACTGGGGAGGCTGTAGACACATGATGGGGGATACTGAAGAGACTTCAGACACATGATGGGGGTACTAAGGGGGCTGCAGACACGTGATTGGAATACTGGGGATGCTGAATACACATGATGGGAGGCTGCAGATGAATGATGGGGTTACTGGGGAGGCTGCAGATACATAATTGGAATACTGGGGAGGCTGCAGACACATGATGGGGGCTACTGGGGACTCTGGAGACACATGATGGGGGCTATTGGGTAGGCTGGAGACACATAAATGGGGGCTACTGGGGAGGCTGCAGACACATGAATGGGGATTACTGGAGAGGTTGCAAGACTCATGATGGGGATACTGAGGAGGCTGCATACACATGATGGGGGATAATGGAGAAGCTGCAGTCACATGATGGGGCTACTGGGAGGCTGCAGACACATGATGGGGAATACTGGGGAGGCTGCAGACACATGATGGGGGCTACTGGGGAGTCTGCAGACATTAATGGGGGCTACTGGGGAGGCTGTAGACACATGAATGGGGATCACTGGAGAGGCTGCAAGACATGATGGGGGATACTGAGGAGGCTGCACACACATGATAGGGGATACTGGAGAAGCTGCAGTCACATTATGGGGATACTTGGGAGGCTGCAGACACAACTGTTGCTATAACCGCATGAAAGAGGGGAGCACGTACAGACTGTCAAACCTCTGTTTGTTCAGAAATCACAGAGGGGTCTGAATCCAGCCTTTAAATACAATTAAATAGGATAACCAAAAACTTAGAGGAATGGACCCTCTCCCTTGCATAAATGTGAACCTGCCAAAAAGAAATATGCCACACTCCATGGATAATGCCTAAAGAGCGAGTTTAAAATACAAAAATACCTTTACTGCTATTTAGGCAGTTTCAGGCAGTCATACAATTCTATATGGGAGCTAGTACTGGCTGCATGTCTAGGGGGATAAGCGGAAAAGGACATGCTGTTGAAGGTACTGAAGTAGGTTGCCCTAAACCCTAGTGTGACATAAAACCTTGATAAGCTATATCCAAAAATAGTACCAGCACTTCTCCTAATATACCAAAGTGGTACGAGTGTGTACTGATGACAATAAATGAAATATCCCATTTATTACACTCAAGATCAGACAGTAAATAAAAAAACAAATATGCAAACCTACAGGAACCAAGTAAATATACAACAAATATCAGGAGATGATTCACAATACAAGTCCTTTTGTTTACTAAAGTGGTCTTAGAATGGACCGACATTAGTTAGTACTTCTCTCCGTTTGCTGATTAGATACGTACCAGTAATCACTGTTACAATGTTAAATCAGTGATTAAAAAAAGACAACACCAGTGTGATAAATGCTAGATAGTAAGACTCAAAACGCGGAATGGCTCTGGTAAAAGATGATTATAAACCTCTAATAAAGTTACACAAATAAACAAAACCATATAAACCTATAGGTACAATATTAATAAAAGTAAAAATACAATTCAGGAATAGTTTAATTAATAATCATCTGTGATAATTAGTGGAATAATATCCATTGATGGATATTATGGACCAGGAGCACATTCTATATATTAGTTGACAGTATAGGTGTCCAGAGGCTGCTATGCAAGGGCTCACTATGATGGTACGTGGTTTCGTCCTACAATCCAAGAGATCTGGTATCACCTGACTCCCCAAAGGGGAGTGATGTCCAATAGAAATCATTCTACTTGGAGATGGCAGATGGTTATGCTATATAAGCAAATTGCGTAAGTAGGAGGTACCTGATAAAATGTGAGCCTCTCCTGCTCCCCTATAGTTATGGAGTTAATAAGTTATAACTTATTTATTGATTCATAATTTGTATGGCGGGGATATAGCACTTGTAAATGAAGGGTCAGGCCCTTCATCGTACTAACAGACGTATGTTACTTTATAACGTACGTCTGTGGGTACGTATATTCGGTGGGGCTTTGGTACCCACTCTAAACGGAGTTTGGATTTAAGGTGTTAAAGCACAGACACAAGATTACATGAAACAATGTACTTTTATTTATATTAAAAGACATATCTAAAACACTACTTAATAACACAAAATAGCCGGTATTGCGATACAACCCACAACTTCCCCCTCTCTGGCTCTACGACCAAAATCTGTCTGACCATGCCAGTTACCAATCTCAACTACGCAATCCTTGCATCAGATAGGAAAATAAAGACATTTAATATGTGTTAATGAAGTTAACAAAACATTTGATAAGAAACAACCTGTCCGGACTTCCGGGGAGCGTCTGTCGGGTGCAGACGTGTTTTAGCAGAGCTCCTCTGGCTACCGTCTACCTGCCAGCTAAAACTAATTAAATAACATCCTCAGCAGCCAAAAACAGACCCTGTTACACACAGGATAATCCCGGGTAAGAGTGCTGAAGCACTCTCCGGACATATCTTGTTTTTTTTCCGCCGGAGTCTAGCCCTGCTGTAAGGGCGCTAAATAAGACTGCCATACCACGTGGAGGGACGGCGGTTCCATTTCCGAGGTTTGACTTACAAGTGTGATCACTTCCCTGCTTCAGATATTCTGCCTCAATCCACTGGACCCCTGGATGTAACTTACCTGGAGTTCCTCGGTGGCGAAAAGACTGCTGGTGGAATGGAGGAGGCCGCGTCTGCATCTGATCTTGATGGGTGAGCTGGAGGCCGAGAGCTGCGGTGAAGGCATGGCGCTGGAAGGTAACAAATCCCATGTCTGTTGATTCCTCTGAGGATAGCGGTGTTCGGTTACTTGTAGAAGGTTGGCGGTTGTAAAAACAGCGGCTGCTATACTTTTTCCTTCATGGCTGCGACACTTTGAAGCTGTTTGGCGCGAATTTCTCAGAGGACCTGGCGCCATCTTGAAGCGTGGCTCCCTCACACAGCAGAGACGCTCATTCCCAGGTTTGCCGCCATATTACACTGCAGTGAATACTTACCTCTGCAGCCACTTTGTTTATACTATTGGAGGGTAAGACTTAAACTACGGCTATCCTGACTATGTTTTAACACAGTTCTTACTGCCAATGAGCTATCTTCGCTCTACCCAGTGCTAAAGCAGCAGATGGACATCATAGCTCTCATTTCCATATAGCATCTATTATTAACTATCTCACTTGGGCTCGCTGCCTAAGATATTGGGACTGCTTTTGACCACAACTAATAGTGTGACGGTTGGTATGATCACATCCTATCACTGGCCCTAGCCTTCTTACTATTCTCAAAGTTACACAAGCACCTTCCAGGAATCTCTGGTCTCCTAATATCAGTTGGGGGCCCCTATTTGCTGAGGTGTCTGGTCCAAGAGCATTGCTGCCGGAGGACTTAGCCTCGAGTGCCGGTTTGAACATTGTGCTAAAATTAAGTGATGATGAACTGAATTGCTGTGCATAATTGCCAAGATTTACCAGGGAGAGTGTTACTGCTTGTTGAATGCTAATGCTGTAGACCGTATACGGAACTTTCTTCGCCCTTCTTCATAACAGCTGTATTGGAACTGTGATCCTGTTTTTTTCATATTTTACTTAAGATTCCTACCCATTTGAAGTGCTAAACCCTTAATACATTGCTGAAGGCTCATCGCCTCATCTTTGCTAGTAGTTGTGTCTCCCATCTATTACTACACACTGGGGGTTCTCGGAATATCAGAGGCGCTGTGTACGGAGTTATACCAATAACTGCTAGTAATTATCCGTGATTTCATGGGCTAAAGGGTTATATTAAGATTATTATTGCACCTACACCTTTGTGTAGTGGTTTACAGTGTAACTATTGGCTACAAGACACTTGGCTTTATATGCCAAGATTTACCCTGTGCTAAATTGTTGCAGGTATATTCATATTGCAATTTCAAATTTGCTTCTCTAACTACTTATGTTAAACTAAGGTTATTTCCTACACGGCAACCCAGATCTATCATATCGTAAGGGTTATGAAAAGGTATTTAGGCCAATCTGAGGATCTTAAAATGGGAAAGTCTAGGGGCATGGGTGCAGTTAACACCAGTGCGCGAGGTCACCCTCCATCTCCCCCCACATCGATCTACACCACCTCAAGAGGAACATGTTGCTACACCTCTCTCATTGGCAGATACAGCCAAAGAACTTTCATTACATTTACTCCCTCTGCTCAAGCAGAAAATCCTGCCTGTGATAGAGTCCCGATTTGATACTCTACAAGCCTGTATTGACAATGCCATGACTGCATTAGACTCTAATACTAAACGCATTGCTAATTTAGAGCAGCGAGTTAGTGATGTTGACGATACCCATATCATGCTTCAAAATACTATACTCAAACAAACTCAAAAGATTACAAGCCTAGAAGACAAGTTAGATGATTTGAAGAATCGCAATAGGCGAAATAACTTATGATTCATAGGCATACCTGAGACGATCAAAACACGAGTTAATTTCATATTTACAACCTTCCCAATGCTTTACAATTAACAGAGTCTATCAACAATATTGTAATAGAGAGGGCACACAGACTGGGTCCTGAAAGATCGGGAAATGGAGATAGGCCCAGGGCTGTAATAGCATGGTTCCTCAATTACAGGGATAAGGAACTAATTCTATGCACGTATAGATCCTTCCCCTCTTTTAAGATTGGTGACCTCAAGATACTCATTTTTCAAGACTTTTCCATACAAATAACGCAAAAAAAAAGGTTTGCTCCGATATGTAAAACTTTATATGACCACCATTATAAATTCATCCTGTCTCCATACCCCACTCGGTTGAGAATTACCCACACAATGGCCAAACTTACACTTTTGACAACCCAAAAGACAACCCAAAAGAAGCCAGAGATTTTGTCTCTACTTTTGACATGTCCCCTCATAACCCTGACTCAGGTTAAACTAAATTCTCTCTTGTCTTTCTGGGTTGCCTTCCGTAGATGTTGTCTATTGTCATATCACTCATTCATTTACTATTGCTAGGTTAATATATATGTTGCTTATTGTATTAAAAACTAATTTGCCCTCTGTTTTGGGCTTCTTACCATTTCAAGTAGGAAAATTTAGAACATTGTCGGTTAGGAGCATTATTATTGTCAGTTTTCATTCACAAAAGCTTACTGTTTTTTTGCTATTATCTCCAAGTATTATAATCTTACAATATGTTCAGGCCTGTACTCACGATTGTGTTTAGACCCCCGGACAAGATGGAACACATGCTGTCAACGATCTTTCCCTCAGGCAGAAGGTAGAGATTATATTTTTACTTAATGCTGCATTTCTTATCCAAAATTCACACCACCTCTCATGGCTAGTGCTACTATACTAATGCCTCCTATCCCCTCTTGGAACGTGGGAGGTCTTAATTCCCAGATTAAAAGGAAAAGAGTCACCTCTCACTTAAAAATGCTTGACCCAGATATAACCTTTCTCCAGGAGACCCATTGGTCTACCCAGGAAAATACTATAAAAGCTCGATGGATTGGGGACTGCTTTAAAGCCAACTATAATAACAAGACTAGAGGTGTTACTATTGTATTCAGTAAATTATTGCAGTATGAGATATTGGAGCAGATCGCCGACCCACAGGGACGCTACCTTCTTATGGACGTAGAGATAGGACAAGAAACGTTCACATTATTCAATGTGTATGCCCCAAATTCCCCTCCAAAGGAATTATTTCTTAATATCTCAAGTATTAAGTGGTGATTTCAATTTAGTGGCGGAGCCTGCCGTGGACAGATCCTTCTCCTCCAACCATACCTCCCTCTCTCATAGTGCCTACATACATCAGCTAAAAGCTACACATGCCATATCTGACCCCTGGTGCATTCAACATCCGGGTGGAAAGACGTTTACTTTTCACTCGTCTGTTCATAATTCATTTTCTCGCATAGATTATTTCCTAATTAGTGACCATCTCTTCCCTAGACTTCAAAAATCTGACATTCATAGTATACTGATCTCCGATCACGATCCTATCTCTGTGTCCAAACAGCCACGACAGCTTAATCCCAACGATCGTACCTGGAGATTTCCTTCTCATTTATACAGTTCGGAAGATTTTTAAAAAATCCTTGATAGCAAAATGGACTGAATTTGCTTGGTGTAACTCAGCTTACAGAGACTCCAATATTATATTGGGAAACTGCTAAGGCAGTTTTCAGAGGCCACATTATCTCGTATGTCAGTAACAAACGAAAGGAATATAACAAACGTTACAAACTACTTCATGACACAATGGCAGCCGCATTCACAGCCTATACCACTGATCCTACAGAGTCTAACATACTTACATACAAGAATGCTAGACAATTACTTAAAAGCTTACTATTATCCCAAGCGCAAATTACCCAGGAATATCAAAAACATAAATTTCAGGGAAACTTTTGGCGAATTTGACGAATATCTATACAAAAAAAACGAAACATCTTAATTAGGGACCCACACTCACGCTCCACTTTTACTCAAAACCATGACATCCAACAAGTTTTTCATAGATATTATACTCAATTGTACAAGAAGCGTCCTGAATTTTCGGAGATACATCATGCCCTGCTGACCAGGGCTAAACTCCCCAAGCTCACTCAAGACCAGCGAGATATTCTAAATGCTGCAATTACTGAAGGGGAAATCAAACATGCTATCTCTACTTTAAAGAATTGGCCCCGACGGGTATACTGCTGAGTTCTATAAAATACTATAACAGCATATAGCCCCCACACTTACTTCCCTATTTACTCATCTTCATACTGACCATCCCCCATACCCATCTTTTAACCAGGCTTTCACCACATTAATATTAAAGCCCAACAAACCGGCTGACCAAGTCACCTCATACCGCCTAATTAAATTATTGAACCAAGGCTTTGAATTGTTAGCCAAGATTATTGCTGCATGACTACAACACATTCTACCTACCCGTATTACATCCCATCAAATGGGTTTCGTCCATGGCAGGTACTCTGTCAAAGCTGTAAGGACCGCGATCGCAGTCCTTGTTGCTTCCAAATTGTTTAAAAAGAGAGATAATCGGGGGGGCGGGGCTTGGACAGGAATGGAGTAGGTCGCACGCTGCCTGTGCTCCCTCTCCAATAATCCGCATATGTATCCTGCCTTTTAGGTTTGGCTGCCTGCTTTGTTCTTTTCTTACCCTGCACGCATTATACACCTGCCCGGGTCTTGACTGCGGTCTCCTTTGCCTCCTTGGAGTCTTCACGCAGCCGCGCCGTCCTGTGGAGTTGGCGGTCCTCTCTGCTTCTGTGCCGCGGCTCTTTTGATCTGCTCCGGTTCCCTTGCTGCACGGCTGAGCCTCTCTCCTGGCGCCTTCCTGGACGTCTCCGGTGCGTCTTGGTGGTGTCGGCGGTGAGGAGCGCAGGGCACTCTCCTCCGGTGTCGGGTACTTGCCCGGACCTAATTGGCGCGCAAAACGGCTATTGGGCACCATCTTGAACGGGCACACGTGGAGGACAGCGGGGAACAGAGTTCCGGCCGCTGTTAAAGATCTCTGTGTCCCTGGTTGTTCCCTGGCGCTGGTGTGGGGGGGTTTGTGCTCAGCAGGTGCTAATCACCAGGTATCTGTGCCTGAGTCTGCCTGAGGAGAGCTACGGTGGTGTGCTGTGACGGTGGGGACCCCTGCTAGCTCGCCATTTGTCTTCCCTCTCTGCCTCCATCTAGCAATTTACAGTGGGACTTTATTCCCAGTGAGGGGCCTGTCTGCTGTGTGTCGGCCTCTACCACTCAGGGCATGGTGTGCTGATGTTGACAAGTGTTGCTGCTGCATATTTGCATTCTCCTGACTCAACTGTATAAGTTACTGCCGGCCTTTGTCTTCTGCCTGTTCTCCATAATCCTCTTCAAGTCAGTAATACCCCCCTGATCCACGGGGTTCTGTCTAGGCTGACCTGGCTTGTATTTTCTATTTTTGGACAAGTGCTGTTGCTACATATCTGCATTTGGCTGGCCCAATTGTATTAGTCACGCTAAGCCTCCGTATTACACCTGTCTTCCAGAATATTTTCAAGTCATCAGCTGCCACTCCTGCTGTGAGACAGTGGTGCATCTGGTGTGAAGCAAACTCCGTTTCATTGCAAGGGGCTATAGTGCTGTTCCTCTCTACACCCTACTGTGCAGTGACCTGCTGCCATTGGATACTGTACCTATCCCTACCGTTTTGTCCCACGTTTTCTCAACTGCATCTGCCATGGGTAGGTCGGACAAAGCCGCAGCAGCGGCAGCCAAATTGGAGAGATTCACCCACCAGTCCACCAGTGGTCCTCCACCTAGTCCGTCTGCATCCTCGGAACCTCCGAGCCCGCGTCCTCCAGAGGGGGCAGAGGGCTTGGATACAGTTTCTCTTCAGCAGGTCCTCTTGTCTGCTATGAGATGAAAGCTGGGTGGGAAACTATTACTCTACAAAAATACTTGGAAGTAAAACGAGTACCCCGGGGTCTCAGATTACATAAGGCATCTAGTTTCCCGCTAGATGATATTGAGGCTCAAGTCGAGTGGGATAACATCTTAGAACAGAGTTCTTTTAAATTAATGGAATTACTAATCAAATACAAAAAAGACAAATTATCAAAATTAGAAGAAGAAATTAAGTCACTTGAGTCTGTCTTAATGCCCCATCAAGATTTAGAGGAATTTAGAAAATTGGAAGAAAGAACCTATAATAAAATAGTAGAAACTGAAAAAGAAATATCCGAAATCAAACGTGATAAATTCTTAAGAGATAAAAGAGATTATGAATTTAAAGAAGTGACTGGTTACAGTCAAAATAGACCTCAATATCTTCTAGACAGACATTATTCTCATATTCTATCCATTTACCCACAATTTAGTAAACAGAATCAGAATCCTAGTAGAGAAGTTAACACTAATTCCAGAAATACCTATACTGACTCTTATTCCAAATCATCATTCAATAACAAAAGAAACCCTCCAAATTATAATAATAAAGGTTTTTATAACAAAAAATATCAGAATTCTAAAAATAAAAGTTTCCAAAACTCATCTAATTACCATTTGGACAACAGATCCACAATCCCTACCCCCTCAACTTTTCAACAAGAAAATATAAGAGAAAGAGAGAATATTAATCCTTCAAATAATTCCCCTGACCCTCATTATCCCCCCCCTTCTCCCAGTCAAGGTCATAACTCTACAAATGATCATCATTTTTTAGGAATTCATCCTCTTTTCAGAACTCAAAACAGATTCAAACATTTGGAAAGTTCACAAACCTCACCAGCAGTGAGGAGAAAAAGAGGACAAGAAGATCAGGAAGAGGGGGCCACACAAGGGCAAACAAAAAGAACCAAATAATATCCCCTTCTAATACCACCGGAATATTCAACATCAGTAATAGAAATTTAGAACAAGCACATTTAAGTGTTTTAAATAAAGGGTTATCCTTTGCCCCTTCTAAAAATATTGATAAGTTTAAAGTCTTCATTGATATCAACAAATATATCAGAAATTTAACTCTAAAGAAATTCTTCCTAAAACAAGACGCCCCTATAAAAAATTGTGAATCAACCAATGAACCTCAATTATATACCCATACTGAACTCAAACCCAATTCCACCTTTTATCCTTCCCATGTAAAGGGCAGTTTTATTGACTCCTTTCAAGCAGCAGTTCTAAGAGATATAGAAAAAATCAAACCATGTAAAAAACCAGAAAATCTTAGTAAAATAGAAAGAACAGCTCTAAAAGAATTAAGAGATGATGAGGAAATCATAATTAAGCCTGCTGACAAAGGGGGAGGAACAGTGATTCTGAACAAGAATGACTACCTCGAAGGAGCTAACTGCCTTCTAAATGATGAAAGTACTTATAAACTATTATCCTCTGATCCAACACATATCTTTAAAGATAAACTAATAAAAATCCTAACCCCAGCTCTACAAAATGGCATACTTACTAAAAAAGAATACAATTTCCTAAACATAGATCATCCACGTATCCCGTATTTTTATGGTCTTCCAAAACTTCACAAAAATGAGAAAAAAACCCCTTTTAGGCCCATTATCTCTGGCATAGACTCTCTCACAGCAGGATTGTCTAGATATGTAGACCTGTTTTTACAGAAATTAGTTCCACAGCTACCATCGTATTTAAAAGATTCCTCACAGGTTATAGAACTGGTCAGAAACATTCCCTGGAAGGAAAATTACAAATTATGTACAGCAGACGTAGCATCATTGTATACATCTATTAAACACCATCAGGGCATTGAGGCCATTGAATTTTATTTCCGAAATGCAACAACATTAGAAGACAGTCAAAAACAATTCATTACGAATTCCATCTCTTTTATATTAAATCACAACTATTTTAAATTTAATAATAAATATTTTTTACAACTACAAGGGACCGCCATGGGGACCAGGTTTGCTCCGAGTTATGCTAACCTATTTATGGGTCACTGGGAACATTTTACTATCTGGACCCAGAGCAGACACTCGGAGCACCTGGTCCTATGGCGGCGTTATATAGATGATGTGATTTTTATTTGGGATGGATCAGATGTAGAACTTAAAGAATTTGAAATATTTTTAAACACGAATAATAGGAATCTAAAATTTGATTTTTCTTTTAGCACTGAGTCCATCCCATTTTTAGACCTAGAGATATACCATAAAAATAACCAATTATGTACAAAAACATTTTTTTAAAAAGTTGACGCCAATAACTATGTTATGCCAAACAGTTGCCACTACCCCCCCTGGACTAAAAATATTCCCAAGGGTCAATTTCGTCGAATACGAAAGAATTGTACAGAAATAGAATCTTTTTCTTTGCAAGCGGAAGTTTTAACTAAAAGATTCATTGATAGAGGGTACCCCACTGTTGTATGTGAGGAAGCCATAAAAGAAGTTAAAGATCTTGAACAAATGGACCTTATTTCGACTAGTAACAACAAAAAAAGAAAGACAAAACAATTGAGTGTCCCCTTTATCACAGAATTTAATGACGATCACAATTCTGTGCGGAAAATCATTAATAAACATTGGCACCTGCTTCTGATGGATCCAGAACTGAAAAAAATCCTCTCTACAAAACCACAAATTATATTTCGTAAAGCACCAGATATTAAAAAACAACTAGCCCCTACAGTTTCACGCCAATTGGAATTATATAAACCTCAAAATAACGACATATGTGGCTTCTTCACATGTGCCACATGTAAGGCGTGTAAATATGGTGTCAAAGGAAAGGAATTTATTAGCAATCAAACAAAGAAGAAATATAAAATTAAAAGCACAATTAATTGCAATACAAGTTTTGTCATCTATCTTTTGGAGTGCCCATGTGGCCTCCAATATGTGGGTAAAACCTCAAGACCCTTTAAAACCAGATTGAGGGAGCACATTCTGAATATTAACAAGGGGATAGAAAACCATAGCATCCCGCAACATTTTTTAAAGAACCATAATTGCAATCCCTCTGGACTTAGAGCTATGGCAATTGAAAACATACCCATAGATATCAGAGGAGGCGACAGAAATAAACGTCTATCTCAGCGGGAAACATTCTGGATTTTTGAACTTAAAACCCTTAATCCAGATGGTCTGAATATAGATATAGATTTAGCAGCATTCCTATAACTTTTAGTTCCTTTAAACATGTTTAAAATATTTCCTGAATTTTATAAATACTTTTTAGAGTAAATTCGGAGTCAATTTTTTAGAGTTAATTTTTTAGAGTTAATTTATTAGAGTAAATTACTATCACTATTTTATGAAAATAAATTAAAGAAATAATTTTATCTATCAGTATAAGACCCAGTAAATTTAAATTTATTCCAAATAAGATCTCAAATAAGAATAATTATAACTATATATGAATTACAATGAATGCAGTAGGTTGGATCCTATATTTGTGAGAACTACTCTAAATTATATGTAACATACCTTATTTATATTTTTAAACATATGCGTTGTTAAGGTATTTTTTGAAAACAGTGCCTTGTAAAATATGTTAAACGTATAACATTATCTTATAACTATGAGACATATTCTCTTGTTATTTTTATTTTTTCTTAAAAAAACCCATCTTTGAACTGGGGTATATAGCAAACATCTAGGGAAGTAATTTCACCTATTCCTATACTGAAGCTGACAATGATTATATAAGAATGTAAGCTTCCAGCTCTATAACACACTCTTCAAATAGAGTGATAACTAATCTTTTGAAATAACGATTAGTTATATGTAAGAAGATGCCCCTAATAGTATTATTTCTAGGTGATTAAGGTTTTACTGTTTTGGATGTCTTTTGACTCCAATTTTTGAAACATACATCGCTCAAACAATTTTGTATGCAAAAATCATCTTTGTTACATTTTAATATGTATATTTGTTATTACAGTGACCTTTAATTAATTAATTTTTATACTTTTATTTCTTTGGATATTAGGTTACTATTCTAGTATGTAAGATGTTATTTATATATTTGTGTTTACTCATACATTTGCTTGGTAGTTCCCATAGTTATGCATTGTCACTTTATCAGAGCTTGATAGATCACTAATGATGGACTTGCAAATTAACTTTTACCACAAATCCCTTTAGGACCCAGCGATTCCCAGGTCGCATGCCCTTTAAATCCCGTTTCCCGGTTCTTCAGTGTAACGGCTATCTATCTCCTGACGAAGCAGTCAGCTGACTGCGAAACGCGTAGAGGCTTACTATCACAAACAGACTACTTGCGAACGAGGGCTGTAAGCTGCAGCACGGGAATCTGTGCCGGCATCATCTGTTCCCGGCCGCAACCACCGCTCTGGTACCCGTGAGGACGTCTGTAAATATTACTTTTTTATTTCACGATTTTATCCTGTATTGTTGAATAAAGGATCATCCTGCTTGGAAACACTGAAGTCCACCGTGGGATTTGTATCTTGCGTATATCAGTGGAGCCTGGGAGCTCCACTAATAGGTGAGTGGCATTCCTATTACACCCTGGGTATCGCATATATTACCCTTGGATGCTGCACCATATTTTCTTTCTTTTTTAGGTACCTTGTGTCCTCATTATACCTGGAATTATATGCAATTCTATACGTGGGAGAACTAGGAATTCCCACACCAGGAAACTAAGTATCCGATTTTGGAGTTTTGGAGCGCTGTAGTTCATCTGTTTCCTCTTGTCTGCTATATCAGCTTCGGAGAAAACCCTTATGAGTAATATAGGTGAGGTGCAAGTTGATATTTCACTTCTCCGCCATGATTTACAACAGATCAGGGAAAGGGTCTCGGACACCGAGCGGCGCATTTCCACCCTGGATGATATTGTGGCCCCTGTACCGGTATAACTTGCCAACTTAGCATCTGAAATTGGCCAGTGCAAACAGCGCCTAACAGATATGGAGGGTCGCCTGCGCCGCAACAATCTCCGATTCGTTGGTCTCCCGGAGAGAAAGGAGGGTAATGATCCGACTGCCTTTCTTGAAAATTGGCTGACTGAAGTTTTCGGCAGAGACTCCTTTACGGCATAGTTTGCGGTGGAGTGTGCCCATCGGATTCCAAGCCAGGCACCGGCCCCTGGGGCGCCTCCACGCACCATTATCGCTAAGTTTCTCCACTATAAGGACAGAGACACGCTGCTTCGCCTGATCCGTACCAGGGGACAACTCCAAGTCGACAATCAGCCAGTTTCCGTTTTTTGCTGGACTTCGCACTGGTTATACAAAAATCTCGGGCCCAGTTCACTGCGGTCAAGCGACGCCTCCGGGAATTACAATTACCATACGCCATGCTGTACCCATCCCGGCTCCGTGTGGTGGCTGGTGATACTACGGTGTTCTTCAACACGCCGCAGGAGGCTACTGCCTGGCTGGAGAGGCGCACGGGCCACCGCATCTGACGGGCCAGATAAGTACTCTATTCATGTGTGCCCCTCCGTGGGTACTAATTGGAGACTCTGTCTGTTTTGATATTTTGTGCTTGCATTGTAGTTACTGCTGCCTTAGTCTAAGTGTCACATTTCTTTGTAATTTGCTGTTTATCCTCCAATGTGCAAGACCTGAGAGATATCTTACAGTTCTGTTTATCCTAATTATAGTGGGACCGGGGCTTAGGGCAGAGGTGGCCTCCTATAATTAGAGGGAGCATACCTTTCAGGGATAGCCTTCAAGTTAGTGGTAGCCTTAATCGTTAGAATACTGGTTTGTAGTCCTTAAGTTTAAGGGTGGGGAGGGTTACTGTTAGGGGTATAGGTATCCCATTGGTTATGGTGGGTATACAGGGTGGGTTTGGGTGGTGGGGTTTGCAGTTAGGGATAGTATGTATTCATGTCTACACTCACGGGTCTATTTCTGTTTTGCTTGCAGCGTTTGCACGCTTTTATTGCAAATTTATGTTGCTGGCAGTATTCTGCACTACGTATAATGTTCTATTGGTGATTCTTTCCCTGTTATGTTACGTAGTGCTGGAAAGGAAGACTTAACCTTGCTGGTTTGGAACACACGGGGGCTCAATGATAAGATCAAGCGCTCATTGGTCCTTAATCAGGTTCGGCAGTCCCAAGCTGACATTGTGTGCCTGCTCGAGACACACTTGGTGGGAGGCAAGGTTATGGCTTTGAAACGTCCCTGGGTCGGGTCATGCCACATACACCACTCACTCGAGAGGAGTCTCCATACTAGTCCGTAAGCACCTTCATTTCAGTGTTGACTGGGTACATATAGATGCATGGCCGATTTGTTTTTTTACATGCTAAAATCTCATCCGTCCCCTATGTGTTGCTGGGTATATATATACCCCCCCCATTCAATCACGAGGTGCTTCGGAGGGCGGCAGTATTTATCTCCTCTGTGCCTGAGGTAAAGGTGATATGTCTTGGTGACTTTTACAATATTATGGATAGTCATCTAGATAAATAGAATGAGCACACTAGTTTTACAACTTCGGCCCCCACTGCCTTTTCTAAGCTGGTAGGCGAATTGGGTTTGGTGGATGCTTGGCGCTTCTACCACCCGCACCAGAAATACTTCTCATGTCATTCTGCCACCCATAACGCTATGTCCCGCATCGATCTGGAACTGGTGTCCTCTAATGTTACGCCACATGTGTTGGAGGTGCGGTATTCTACGAGAGGCGTGTCTGACCGTTCACCGCTGCATCTTAAAATAAGCCTGGATACTAATAGGGGTGTTCAGTTCTGGAGACTAAATCCCTTTTGGCTCACGCGTATGGGTGCAGGGCTGGATTTAATTGTTATTTGGGAGGACTACTTTCGCAATAATGATGGGTCTGCCTTGGTTACTCATGTGTGGGAGGCCTTTAAGGCAGTTCTGCGTGGCTCGTTCATCAAGGCGGTGGCATTCTTCAAGGCATTTCACCGCCGTAAAGACTTAGAGTTGGAACAGTATTGTAGGGAATTGGAGGCTAGGTACCTTGATTCGGGGTCGTCTGAGGACAGGCAGGCCTGGCGTCTGGCTCAGGCACAATGGCTGGACCTCTTATATGATAAATCCAAGAGGCACCTGCTGTTTGTTCGGCACTCTCTATATTTTCAGGCTGATGCAGGGGGCAGTTATATGGCCTGTCTGTCCAGGGACCTCTCCGGGTCAAACACTATCCCTGCAATAATAGACGAGGCGGGTAGGGTGTGTAAGTCAGGTTCGGATATTGCAGAGGCTTTTAGACACTACTACACTGCACTGTATGCCACTAAGGTCTCTTACTCGCCTGAACAATTGTCTGATTATTTGGATGCTGTGGTGCTACCCACCCTCCCGCAAGCCTCAGTTGCTATGCTTGATGAGCCCCTCACAGAATCTGAAATAGTTGTCGCAATCAAATCTTTCCCCTCACACAAGGCCCCGGGAATTGATGGGATTCCAATTGAAGTGTATAAGCAATTTAGCGAATTCTTTGTCCCTCTCCTACTTAAGCAGTTTAACCTTTTTTTTTATTCCGGTTCCCTCCCTCCCTCTATGTCAGAGGCCCTTATAGTTAATATCCTTAAGCCAGGTAAGGACCCACTCCACCCAGAATCCTACCGTCCCATCTCCCTGCTATCTACAGATGTGAAGATATTGGCCACGGTACTGGCGGTACGGTTAAATCTAGTTATTACCCAAATTATCCATCCGGACCAAATGGGCTTTATGCCCGGAAAGTCCACTGCTACTAATCTGCGAAGACTTTTCAGTCATATCCAGCTGTCCCAAAATGCGGCCCCGGGAACTGCAGTGGCGTCACTTGACGCTGCTAAAGCATTCAATTCGGTGGAGTGGGTCTACCTGTGGAGGGTACTGCAAAAATTTGGTTTTGGGCCTAAATGTATCTCTTGGGTGCAATTGCTGTATTCTGCCCCGGGTGCGCGCGTTAGCGTTAATGGACATACTACGGCCCCCTTTCCGCTTTCTAGGGGCACGAGGCAGGGCTGTCCGCTGTCGCCGGCCTTTTTCGCCATTGCCATTGAGCCTCTGGCCTTTTTAATTAGATCGAAGCCGCTTCTTCTGGGTCTCCCAGCTGGTCCTCAGCTGGATACCATAGCGCTGTATGCAGATGACATTCTTCTATTTCTGGCGGATGTGGCGGCCTCCGTGGACAGCCTTCTCTCAACGGTGGACGCTTTTGGCGTCTACTCAGGCTTAAAGATTAATTGGGGGCAAGTCTAGCCTTTTTCCCCTTGATGCTGCTTGTACACATATGGATCTTTCTGGATGCCCCCTGCAGTGGACTAATCAGTTCAAATACCTCGGTATAATTATAACACCTTCCGCCTCAGATTATGTATCCTTGAATCTGACCCCGGTTACAAATTTTTTAAAACATAAATCCCATACTTGGAAGAAGCTCCCACTTTCTGTCACGGGCAGAATAAACCTTATTAAAATGGTCATCCAGCCAAAGTACCTTTATGTCCTACATCATTCCCCTATCTACATTTCCCGGAAAATTTTCTCCACAATATAGTCTCCTCTCCTCGTTCTTATGGGCGGCCCGTAAACCCAAGATTAAGCTGCAGACGTTAATGCGCAGTAAGAGTACGGGGGGGGTTAGCCCTTCCAGACTTTCAGCTCTACTACATTGCCGCACAGTTGCTGCATTTAAGAGACTGGCTTGTCTCGGATCCATCCCCAGCCCTTGTGCAGTTAATGGTAAAATCTACGTGGCCTTATTACTCCCCTGTTCAGGCCTTACTGGTTGGAAATATCCCTTCTGTGGTGCTGCCTATTGTTAGGCAGGCTATTGAGGTCTGGCGCCATGCTCATCACTTGTTGAGTGGTGAGGGTGTAGATCCGGATACCCCTCTCTTGTGTAACAAGGCACTCCCGGAGTGTAGGCTATTGGGGGCTCATAATCCATGGGCTAGAACGGCTTTGCAAGCTGTGGGTCAGGTGGTTAACCAGGGGTGAATACTAACCTTTGAACAATTACGACAGGATTTTGGTTTTCCTCGCACTGCATTTTTTGCTTACCTCCAACTCAGGCATGCCCTCCTATCCCAATACTTGGGGTCTTTGCCAATATGTGCTGCCTCACCTGTTAAGTCTCTTCTAGCAGACAATGAGTATCGCAAAGCGGTTTCTAGGTTTTATAAAACTCTTGCTTTGGAGAGTGCACCTACAGATCTCCTTCCCCTTAGACGTAAGTGGGAGGTGGATCTTGGCCCTCTCTCGGAGGAGGAGTGGTCCCATATGGTGGGGTGTACTACAGATGCTACTGCCTGCTTGAAATATCAGCAGATACATTTTTATATTCTGCACCGGGTTTATCACACTCCGCTAGGCCTTTGCAGAATGGGGCTGAGGCCGCATGTTAAGTGTCCCAGGTGTGGAGGAGAGGGTGCTACTTTTTGGCATTTGCTATGGGCCTGCCCGAAGTTGTCTGATTTCTGGAATGACATCTGGGGTTGCATAGCTACTACCCTAGATATGCTTCCCCCGCTCGCCCCCCTGTTGGCTATATTCGGGGTGCAACTGGAGCTTTTCGGTATAACTACATATAAGTATGTTATGAACCTGACTGCCTTGGCTAAGGTTGTAATTGCTAGAAACTGGTTGGCACAGGAACCCCCCCGTTGTTCAGCACTGGCTGCGATTGGTAAACAAGAACTGTCGTCATGAGCGATACCTTTATACCCAACGTGGCGTCCCCCATAAGCACCATAAGATTTGGTCAAGGTGGTCTGAATCTAGATTCTCTGCTATGCCCTATGAAGACCTTTAAGTCCGCTCAGGAGAGGGTGGGTTGACATGCGTGTACGGGCACCTCCAACTGCTCTGACCTGGTTTGTCTTGCTGGGGGCATATTAGTGGGCTCTGAGCGCTGTTCTCTCCCAGTTTCACTTGCTATGTAGGTGTGTTCCTTCTGATTCGCAGCTAATACCATCGTGTTTCTTAAGGGGTTGATGTACTTTCTCCTGC
>WWET01004433.1:83133-103889 GCA_011038615.1 Limnodynastes dumerilii | reverse complement strand
GAAATGTGCATTGATGATGCTGCGTGAATTAATCATATATGCAGTGACCTTGTGTGTGAGCGCAACTCGCTATTCTCTCATGAATACGGACTCGTGTAGACTGTTATTTTAGGTTGAGATATTTAAGGGTATGGGAGAAGTGTAGATCTACAGGTAAAACTTTCTCTTAGGCCCTCCTAGCCCTAAAGTATTTCATTGTTTGGCTTTGTTTATGTTATGTTTTGTTTGTATTGTTTACTTGTTTTTTTGTTGTTGTTTTTTTCTTTTTCTTGTCTTGTTATGGTTGTGTAAAATCACTGAAAAATTTCAATAAAAATGTACTGAATTTAAAAAAAAAAAAAGAGAGATGATCAAACCATGCTTTTAAGCTTGGACGCCGAAAAAGCGTTTGATCAAATCTCATGGAATCATTTACAACAGATTTTCCAGAGGAGTTTGGGAAAAATTTACCCATTTTATCCAATTTATATACACAACTCTAGTCACGTCCCTGTGGGTCAATGGATCTCGCACTGATCCAATATATATGTATATATGTTCAGGGGTATGCGTCAGGGCTGCCCGCTTTCTCCCCTCCTCAGACTCTTACAAAGCTATCCATTCTTTTCCGGTATCAAACTGGGCAATGCAATTACAAAGATTACGGCATTTGCCGATGATCTTTTACTGTATATCTCCAATCCTCGACATTCTCTCTCCAAAATCTTTGAGTTGATTGAGGAGTTCGGGAAATATCGGGCTTTACAATTAACCAAACAAAATCTGTTGCATTGTGGCTGGGGGGTGACTCTCGTCCTCTTTGGCATGGCCAGTTCCCAATCCAATGGGCTAAAGATTCCTTAACGTATCTGGGGTTGAGATTACCCAAAAACCCATACCCTTTTATATGACCTCAATTTTGGCAAGCTAATCAAAGAGGTCTGCTCGTCCATGAATCAATGGCGGACTCTTCTGCTGTCTTTCACAGGTAGAGCAAATCTTATTAAGATGTTGCTTTTCCCAAAGCTCCTCTACCTGCTCCAAATGCTCCCAATCACGATCCACTTAAAAGATGAGAAACTTTTAAATAGGGAGTTTAGGAAATTAATCTGGCAGGGCAAGAGATCGAGTATAGCATTAACCAAACTACAACAGTCCTCTTCTAATGGTGGTATTAACCTTCCGAACCAAAAATTATATAGTCACGCTAGCCATTTTCGAGTTATTAAAGACTGGCTTCATGGACTTTCACAATACTGTAGCACTGACATTGAAGAGGCGTTCTTGACATGTCTTTGATATCCTTCTTACATACTAAACAATCGGCATTAACTCAAGAACAGTTAGATAACCATCTTCTGATAGCTAATTGGAACACCTGAAGGCACGTTAGACGTACTATGGGATTGAACCCTAATCTGTCTTTATTTCTGCCATTTCTAAACAATCCTGCGTTCCAAAATGGCCAGGCGGGATATCCATTCAATAGGTGGCCACAAAGAAAATTGATATGTTTGAGGGATATCATGAAAATGCCCGCTAGAAATACTTTGATGATACAACAAATATGTGCAGCTTTCACTATACCAGATACACATTACTTTGCTCTGCATCAAGCCACACATTATGCTAATACGATGATAAGACAACTCACTCCCATGGATTGGTCTAATGATCTTGATGATATGTTACTACAATCACCTCGGGGGAGAGGTGCTATATGCAAACATTATCAATGTTTGCGAGATACATTGGATTATAATCTGTTAACTCAAGGTCTAACCTATTGGCTTACTATATTTCCACATTTATCTGTAGAGGATCTCCTGAATACACTCCGGTTTTCTGCAGAAGTACTAAAAGCTAACACATATCGTGAGATGCTTTTGTATAGTTTTCATAGAGGATATATATCCCCAAGCAGACATTAGCACATGGGTTTGTCTGAATCCGCAAAATGTGGGGAAGACCCAGCGACCCTGTATCACTGCTTCTGGGACTGTGTATATATACGCAGATTCTGGAAACGGGTACACTCTTTTGTCACAGATCAACTGCTAATTTCTGCGCCCTTGACTCCGGAATGGGCAGTCTTGGGAGCTTGACACTACACTAACAAAAGAGAAAAAAGTGCAGAAATTCTTTTATATTTGGAATCGATATATATTAATACTTTAACACCGATCATTAAAACACGAATACACAACTGTTTTATAAATACTAGGTGGTATAGTACTAGATTTCTGCTAGATGATCCCCCAATTCAGTTGGAGGCACTTGCCAGGTCATCACAAGTCCCTGTTCATCCGACCTTGTCTGGGAGGTCTCTTGATTGATTGTGGATTAACAAGAGATACTTGAACACTGTTTTCTGTTGAACCTATAGAAAATGCTGTTAACAATGTTACGTGGGATTTTTTTAAAATAATTTTATGCCTTGTTGATTATTTACACAGTCTGGTTATTAATAATATGTATTGGATGTCGACGTTTGACGCTTCATTGTAATTGTAAATGTGAGATACAGGTCACTGTAATGAATATACTTTGAAAATGCTTTTGAAACTGCTGTTATTGTTTGAAATGCTCTAATAAAAAGATTTAAAGAAAAAAAAAAAAAAAGAAACAATCTGTCCTGCCCAGAAAACATGCACTGTTCACCCCTGGAAAGGACACACTACTTTGAACACAGTCAGTCTATCTTATTATGGGAATACGACAGTCTCCAGCCCTTATACTGAACAGACTCTAGTTATTACCTCTTTCCACGGGGTTCAACAGCAATCAAAGTATTTCTCCATGTGCTATTTTATTAATTATTACCTGTTTCCACAGGGTTCAACATTAGCTGATAAACAGTAACACAGACTACCTAAAATAGTCTCTGGCAATCTTATAACAGTAATATGAAAATCATACTATGACCACTTTAGAAAAGAAAAGAACTTGTATTGCTGCACATCTCCCAATATTTGTTGTATCTCTGTATATTTACTTGGTACCCGTAGGTTTACTTTGCATGTTTGTTCTTTATTTACCATCTCATCACGAGTGTTAGAAATTGGATATTTTACTTGTTTTTTATTTACCATCTGATCACGAGTGTTATAAATTGGATATTTTACTTCTTTTTTTATTTACCATCTGATCACGAGTGTTATAAATTGGATATTTTACTTCTTTTTTATTTACTGTCTGATCATGAGTGTTAGAAATTGGATATCTCATTTGTCATTAGCACAAGCTGGGTACTGTTCTTGGATGTGTTAATTTAGATAACCAGAAAGCAACCCATTGTCATATGTCTCAGACATCTACACTAGAGAATGTCAGCTAAAATCTGATTGGCTGCTATGGACAACATCTCCACTTTTCCAAACCCACAGCTTAGTGAATGTATGCTTGCTACTTACTTTCAAAAAGATTATAATGTGCAGTCAGCAAAATATACTGATTAATACACTTTGTTAACCATCTATAAAAGTAAAAAGAAATTGTTTTATAGGGAATATACATATACCTTTTGTTTTGTTTCACTAAATTGTGCCTTCTTTAGGACATATTGAGACATAAGGGCATTTGGGGTAACCCAGTGTTCTTTAATTTTTATTATCATGTCAACAATTACACATTTCTTGTTATGTAATTGCGATATCCCAAAGCCAATGATAAAAAGTCTGACAGTCAGTAACCTCATAATACACATAGCAAAAATTAACGTAACCTTTGGGTTCCTCCAGAAGTATCAGGGACTCACAACAGACAGAGCCAAATAAGTAATTAGATATCTAAGCAGCATTACGTTACAGGTGATTATGCAATTTATGTTTGCTTCCTATTGTCTCACTTGGGACCATTCTATGTGTTTATGCTA
This sequence comes from Limnodynastes dumerilii, assembly GCA_011038615.1. Taxonomy (NCBI): domain Eukaryota; kingdom Metazoa; phylum Chordata; class Amphibia; order Anura; family Limnodynastidae; genus Limnodynastes; species Limnodynastes dumerilii. The sequence goes on along the minus strand of WWET01004433.1, from coordinate 100,036 downwards.
CTTTCACCTCTGTATCCTGCTCCTGATAAAATGTTTCACATCAGCAACAAATGTAATTCCAAGTAAAAAGTATACTTTTTATTTATAAACAGGTTATTATACCATCAGATTACATAGTGCTATATAATATTTCACTTTCACATCAGTTCCTTCCCCATTGGAGCTACATTCTAAGTTTCCTAACACATACACACAGTCTAGGGTTAATTTAGTCAGCAGCCAACTAACTTACCAGCATGTTTTTGGTGTGGGAGTCCACCAGAGCCCCCAGAGGAACCCCACACAGACACAGGGAGAATAAACAAACACAAGAAAAACCTCCAATACAGAAGTCTGGATCCAGATCAATACTGGAAATGCTGCCTGTGCACATGCAAACACAAAAATGCGTCAGTTGTTTACGTTCTGTGACTGGAATACAATTAATCTGGTTCATTGTTATTGTTAACTATCCCCTTAATTACATTCCCTCCATGCCGTTTGATATATATTTTTATTTTACTGGATATATACATATACATCTCATGCAAAAATATAATTACATTAATTTAAGTATCCTTACCAATGAAAGTCTTTCCTCTTGGTTCTTCTACACTGACCATACCCTTACCATACCTTGCTGCATCTTCAGACAAGGTATGGTAAGGGAAGGGGAGAGGACGAGGGCTTACGGGCTGGCCTGACACTTTAAGTCTGTATGACTAAAATTTTAACATTTCTGTCATATGGACTCTTCAGTGTACTTAAGTATTGCTGTCCCACAGACTACTGAAGTCTGTATAACTGAATTTAAGTTTAATAGACTTACAGGATGCACCCTGCTTCCCCTGGATGATGTGCCCTCTAAGTTTGGAGGTCCAGTCACCCCACCCCTCCCTGTTTTGATGCCCATGATTCCAATCTCTATTTCCTTCCATGGTGGCAATGACAATCAATTCTCTTCCTCATTAGGGTGACTTAAGAAAAGTCTGTAAAGATAAGTAGGAAAAAGTAGTCCACAACTATGCACAGTTTATTTTATTTATTAATTAAATATTGTTCTCTCTGCCCATGATGTGGTCAGGGCTGCCATCAGAGGAGGGGGAAGCCGGGACTACTGTCCTGGGCCACAGCTGGTGGGGGCCCACCATCATTACAGGGCCAATGCACAGGGAAGAACCAGATGGTAGCGCAGGTCTGCGGGGCCCTGCCCACGTGATGTCACTGATAACATCACATAGGGGGCGTGGACCGACTTCTGTGTCACGGACCCAAAAATTCTGAAGGTGGCCCTGGATGTGGTATGCTTTTAGTTGAATGGACGGACGGTAATTTTCTTAAGTGTCATGCCACGTTTACAGCCTAAGAATATTTTATTTGCTTTTTAACCATAGGGTAGTTTTGTCAAAACCATCACCTTGAGTCTGATTTGCTTTCCCACTAGAAGTAACAAAAGTAATCCTTATTGAATGATGAGGATCCTTTTTGAATCTACTAAATTAAATTCAATGTCTTAACTATGGGATGTATTTGCCAATCTGAGTGGCCCTATTTAAAATTTAGTTTCATCATTTTTTTTTTAACACAATAACACAATATTTACAGTGGGAACAGGAAATTATAGCAAAAGGACCCATTTAGCTAAAGCACCTGTTCCCAATAGGGAACGGGGATGAGCTGCGGTGTCATGCAGGGATGGCAGGGAGAGCACAGCGGTACATAAAATGTTAGGGTTAGGTTTCTTTTTTTTTTTTNGATGTTTTGTTTTTTTTTTTTTTTTAAACCAGTTTTTTGCATTAATGTTTTCATGAAAAAAAAAAAGATTTCTTATTATAGTATATATTATTATATTTTATATTATTACTTTTGTGCGTCCCCTATGTCTGGGCCACTTTTAAGCACCAATGCATCAGGGATGGTTTCCGGGTCACTCTTGTGCATACTTACATCAGGGCCACTGGTCTCTGCACCACTCTGGCTCATCCTTGCATTAGGGTCACTCTAGTGAATTAAATGCAACGTCTTAACTGTTTCCTTGCAATGACTACCTTGTCAGACTTCTATAGTAATATCTGCCTAGTCTACAAGAATTAGCTTTTATAAAAAATAAAAAAAAACTTATTTACAGGGTTTTTTTTAAGCGCTATCAGATTATGTGGCGCTTTACAAAGAATATTTCACATTTACATCAGTTCCTATCCCATTGGAGCTACATACTAAGGTCCTTAATACACACACACACACACACACACACACACACACAAATTAGGGTTCATTTATTCAGCAAAAGGGGAAGGTGACCTTAGGTACACCTAGGTTGAAAGGTATATATGAACAGCAGCTGTGTGTGGGGAGAATCTTGCCTACTCCCCCATAAAAATGTAGAATAGAACCACAGCACTAACAAAGTAAACTACCAAAAAAGTAATTAGCCCATTTTGAAAAATGAAATATGAATACCGAGCAGCAGATAAAATCAAACAAATATTAATAGTATAAGAAGTATGGAAAAAGTAAAATAACAAACCACATGACAAGACAGTGAAACAGTAAAAATTATATGTGTGAGCAGCTGTAAATCAGTCAATTTTTTAGCAGACAATGAGTAGTGAAAATAGAATGTGAAGTATATGTGAGGACTGGGGAAAATAAGTTTTTTATTAGGGTTTTCAATATCCCATAATAAATAAGAACAATATCCAGAATCTGCAAAATACTCAGTTGAAAATGAGCTAAGAAACTCACTAATCTAGATGGAAAAACAATGGCTTTTATCTAATGAATATATCATAGAAACATAGAAAGTGACGGCAGATAAGAGCCACATGGCCCATCTAGTTTGCCCATTTGTTTATTTACCCTCAATTTGGTTTACAATTTAGGATACCCTTATATTTATCCCAAGCATGTTTAAATTGTTCTACAGACACACAACCTTCCTGACCAACAGCCGCCCCAACTGAAACTTGCCCTAACCTAGCAATTTGACTCTGATGGGCCCGAGGAGTGTCAGGAACAAAATCAGGCTCCCCTGACACCTCCTCCAGCTCCTCCTCACTCTCTCCCTGCACTACACTAGATTCATCATCCACAATCAAGCTACCATAAAATTCCCCTCTCTCTGCCCTTTCCCCCTTCCCCTCTCTCCCGGTGACCTCCTATTCCTACCTCCTCCCCTACCTGTCTGTACCCTCCTCCCTCTGTTATAATGATGGCCAGCCAGCAAGCCCAGGCCTTGACCCACGGCCCTCTGCTTACCTCTTGTAGCAGGAACTGGAATCCTACTGCCTCTGCTGCTCCTGCCCTCCGGCGCCCTCGAACGGAGCAGGGAGCTCCGTTGCATGGCGGGTGCCATATTGGAACTCCCACCTTCCGGCGCACACTGACTGACATCAGCGGCGCCGGGGGATTGCTCACGCCCTAGCGTGGCAGCAGGAGGACGCGCGCGCCCACGGACCCCAGCACCGCAAGGACGTGCCTCCAACGGCCTGGTCCTCCCACCCTGAGGCCCAGCATCCAAAAGGCGCAGGGGGACCAGCCGATGACGAAAGGGACGCGGCATCAGGCAGCAGGGAACAGCGAGCAGACCAGAAAATTAAGGTGAGACAATAAAAACCCCAAAGAAAGGAGCCAGCAATAAAATATAGAAAATAAAAATTATAGCAAAAACACTCCACACAATATAAACCCCAAAAGATAATTAAATGAATAAAAAGACAAACACAGACAAAATAAAAATTGTTTAATAAATCCACCAACCCCTGCTAGGCTAAATAAAACCTAGCAAGTTTACCCCAGAACACCAAAAACCCCCACTAAACTCCCCTAACACCTATATTCCCTACCACTACCTAAACCACCACAATTAGCAATCTATAACACCCCAAACCACCACCAAAAACACCCCTGAAAAAGCTGGAGATGCACTTAGCCTTCCAACGAATTTTCAAAGATGAAGAAAACCCCCCCAGACAGCCCCTTATAAAAACATTGTCACCTGACCTACCCTAACCCCCATTAACCAACCATAACCTACCCCGTCAGCATAACACCAGAAATTTCTGTAACCAGACAAACTGATGTCTGTCAGGCACAGCTGGTCGCTTATGCTCCTTCTCACCAATGCGGTGCTCAGTTCATCTTTATCTGTACACTAATAAACACTTTTTAGTTTCTTTATTCTCTTATATGAGAGGTACGAAAATTAGACACAAATATTACCTCCACATTCCTGAAAAATGATCCCAGTTTTATTTACATAATTCTTTCTGCACGTGCCAATTTATAAAAAATTAATTATTGTATAAAAAGTAGGGATTCATGTTCAAGGATGTACATTTTTATTCTCCACTGCTTTTATGCAATATATTCTATATAGATATAACTTGTTCCATTGAGTAATATGCACCAATTTATGCCTATGGGGAAATTATTAAACAAAATGTAGACATTGGTGAAACATTTACCGCCATTACATTCCTCTTTAATAAATGGCATAAATTAGCAGAAATTAATGTATAAAAGTTTGCAGAAAAATGTGAAACTCCCATCTGTCAGCACCAGACACAAAAGCTTAACAATAATCTTCAGAATTATAATTGCATAACTTTACCAGAAATATTTCAGCTTTGCTAAAAATTAATCATTGCACTTATTTGCATATTGATATACAATTAAAAAATAGTTTATTTTGATTCGTTCTATCCAGCCTCCTCCTCTTAATCTTTCTGCTTTAATTGAAACTGTCATGAAATGTGGGACTTACCACTTGAAAGGCTGTCTGTCGCCAGCACTCTCCAGCCGTGCCCGCACTTCGTTGTCTAGGGGGTGTCACTCTCAGTAGTGGCAGTCTCCTGTTCAGCCTCCTGTCCTGTCTCTCCAGACCCTTGGCAATGCAGATCTGGTGCCAAGCTCCAGCGTTCTCCAGTGCATGGGCGCCGTCATGTTGATCGTTGTCACCTGATGCACCCCAGTCAATTGGATCATTGCTCAAAGAACCACATGACCTGTTCATCCAATCCTGGCCATGGGGGCTCTATTTAAACCAGCAGCACTGTCTAACCTGTGCCAGAACAACTTAGTCATTCAAGGTGCCTGGCTCCATGCTGAGTAGCGCTCTGCTGATTCAGTATTCAAGTCCAAGTCTAGTCGAGTTCAATTGAAGTCTGTACCAGTCCAGTCCAATCCTGGTCTAGTCCAGTTCAAGTCAAGTCTGTAGCAGTCCAGTCCTGGTCCAGTCCAGTTCAAGTTAAAGCTGGTCCAGTCCAGTCCAGTCCTGATCCAGTCCAGTTCAAGTCTAGTCTGTACCAGTCCAGTCCTGATCCAGTCCAGTTCAAGTCAAGTCTGTACGAGTCCAGTCCAAGTCCAAAGTTCCTCAGTTTTATCTCCAATACACCCTATTAAAGTAGAATTTAACCCTTCCCTAACATACAATAATACTCCTCCCCCAATTTTTCCTACTCTATCCTTTCTAAATAAATAATCAGATGAAAGAGAACATCAGTTCAATGCCAATTAGGGATAGTAATGTCCCAATATTAATGTTGGTTAGAAATGAACGGTTGAATAAGAAGATCCAAGTTTATGATATTGACGTGTTCCCCGAGTCCAAGGTTAATGGTATCGGAAGTTCAATATACTCACTGCTATAGCACAAAATACTGGTAAGGCAGTCCAGGGACAGAGCTAAGAGCTCTTTCCAGAGTGCAGTCTGTATGGCGAACGGAGCGGAGGCCAGCTGCAGTTCACGCTCCTGTGGAACCGAAGACCGCTAACCAGGTATCGAATGAAAAGATCAGCTGTGCTCACACATCACAATTGGGGCTGACGCATTTCGTCTTGCCTTAGACTTTCTCAAACCAGAATGTGAATTCAATCTGGATTAGTGAGTTTCTTAGCTAATTTTCAACTGAGTACTTTGCACATTCTGGATATTGTTCTGATTTATTATAGGATATTGAAAACCTTAATGAACAACGTATTTTACCCAGTCCTCACATATACTTCACAGTGTATTTTCACTACTCATTGTCTGCTAAAAAATGGTGACTAAACGTGATTTGGACATCATGGAAACGGGATCTCACAGCCTGCCCAAGCAGAGCTGTCATTAGCGTCGGGATGTCCTGCGGTGCAGGACATGAGTTGCGTCGGTCCACAGGGTTTTTTATTTTTCTAAGACCTCCCCCACGGATTACAAGCTTAGAAGATGGGATCATTATCAAGATGGTAAGTAACTATTTAAGTAGCGGTCATTTTTTTTTACATTATACAATTAGCGATCATTTTGTTTTTTACATTTTACAAGTAGTGGTCATTTTTTTTACATTATTTTGGGTATTAAATGTAATTTATTCTTTATAGGGGGGCATGAAATGTTTAGTATTTTTTTTTAGGGGCCAGCCCTATATTCTATTTAAGTGCTAGGAGGGGTATTTATTTGTGTATTGTTGTAACGGATGACAGGACATGCTGGCACTTGTGGTTTTCCAAGCGCTAGCATGCCCTGTCATCCTTGGGCATGCTGATGATTTTAGCACTACAAGCATCAGCATGCTCTTCAGCGCTAAAAATCCACTAACACCGGGGAAATTGCTGGTGATCTGGAATTTCCCAGGTTTTTGGTGGACTTATAACGCGGTCATGACAAAACCCCGTCACTGCTCCCAAAAAAGTCCCGGGTACAAAATACCGGGTTTTTCTGGGAGGGTGATGTGAAAGCGGTATAAGTCTCCCCCCTCTCAGCCTAACCCTAAATCCCCCCCCCCCAGCCTAACCCTAAGTTTCTGGAGAGGGTAACTCACCTCTCCAGTGGTCTAGTCCGGTGGCGGTGCTGGCAGCTTTTCCAAAAATGAATTGCCTACTCATCCATTCTCATCAATTCTGCGGTGTATCACATCCGAAATAGGGTCAACCAAAAAGCAACTTTCGTCTGTCCCTATTTCGCAATGTGAAACATCGCAGCCGGGATTCGCAACACTCTGGTGCAGCTTGCATCAGAGCCAGTGTTCACCAGGCCACTTTTGCACAACCTTGTATCTGAGCAACTCGAGTGCCCTTGCATCACAGTAACTGGTCTCCAGGCCACTGTGGTGCGCCCTTGCTTCAGGGCCACTTTGGTGGCCCTAGCATTAAGATCACTCTGATGCGCCCCTTAATCAGGGACACTCTTGTGCGTACTTGCATCATGGCCACTTTTGGGCATCCTTGCATCAGGGTTACTCTTGAGTGCCCTTGCATCAGGGCCACTGGTCTCCAGGCTACTCTTGTGCAAGAGTACTCTGATGCAAGGCAAACTTTGGTTCCCTTGCATCAGGGCCACTCTTGGGTGCCCTTGCATAGGGGTTACTGATCTCCAGGCTACTCTTCTGCGCCCTTGCATTTAGGCCAAGTTGTAAACCATTGCCACTCGTGTGCTCCTGTATCAGGACCATTGGTCTTTGAGCTACTCTTGTGCGCCCCTACATCATGGCCACTACAGGCCACTCTTGAGCACCCTTGTGTCAGTGCCACTGGTTCTCCAGGCCACTCTGTTGTGCCTCTGCATCAAGGCCACTCTTGGGCACCAATGCATCAGGGCCACTCCTGGAAACCCTTGCACCAGTGCCACTATTAAGTGCCCTAGCATCAGGGCAACTATGTTCCAGGCTACTCTTGTGCACCTTTGTATTTACGCTACATTGTGCACCATTGCATCACAGCAACTGGTGTCCGGCCACTCTGGTGCACCCTTGTATCAGGGCCACTCTGGTGTGCCCTTGCATCAGGACTACTTTGATGCTCTCAAGCATCACAGTCCCTCTTAAAAGACCTCCGGGGTATACAGATATCAAAAGGATAGGGGCTCACCTACAGGAGGTGCCTTGACACTGGACAGGTGAGCTTAACCCAATATAGCTATATTGTGATCTAAACCTCTTTTTTATGTATGTGCTGACACATAGGGCCTGATTCAATTAACAATGCGCGCTGCAATAGAAGGGAAAATTCTCACGGTATTAAAGTAGCTGATCAGTAAAAAAAAATAAATCTCAGAATTAGCTTTGCACCACAAAATACGTGGTTGCCAGGCTAATTGAATCAGACCCATAGTGTTATATAATGTTTGTTTGGAGCACCAGACCTCTCTTTTGTTCTTTGTAGTTACACAGTTGTCCTTGGTTGCATCTCTCCATTATTATATACACTTGCACACTTTTTATATATTACATTAGAAGTGCAGCTATGTGTTTTCTTGTCAAGATTGCATCCATTCCTATCCCTCCAGCTCACACTCATTCACACCCATCCCTCCAGCTTATACTTATTGACACTCATCTCTCCAACTCATACTCATTCATACCTATCCTTCCAGCTCACACTCATTCATACCTATCCCTCCAGCTCACACTCATTCAGACCTCTCCCTCCAGCTCATACTCATTCACACCTATCCCTCCAGCTAACGTTCCATCCACACCTCTCCCTCCAGCTCACACTTGTTCACACCGATCCCTCCAGCTCACATTTGTTCATACCTATTCCTCCAGTTCACACTCATTCACACCCATCCCTCCAACTCATACTTATTCATACCAATCTCTCCAGCTCACATTCAGTTATACTTATCTCTCCAGCTAACGCTCATTCACACCTAACCCTCCAGCTTACACTCATTTACACCTATCTCTCCAGCTCATATTCATTCACTCCTCTTCATCAGACTCACATTCATTAACGACGTACCAGTAGAGATGACTCCTGGGAGCTGCAAAAGCAAACAAAAAACCATGCTTAAAGAATGTCGGCATGATGGAGGGAGGAGCTACAATCCTCATTTACTCACCGGCACCATCTTATGTGGGGCCAGTGCGTAAATGTTAAGATATGGTCCTGCACACAGAAAGCCATAAATGCGAGGGGAGCAATAGAATTCCCATTTAACAGCATATACTATTATTATAATGTTAGAACAGCTGTATAGTGGAAACAGTTTAATGTTTGTCTAGGTGAGTGAGTCTAACTAATAAATTACATGTCAGGAATGATTGGACACATTTATTTAATAGGAATGCTACTAATTTATTTAAAATATTACTGCACAAGGTTTGAAAGAGCGTGTTAAAACTGTAGAGAGCAAATCCATACCATAATACAAGGGTAATTTGTGTAACCAATGAGTCTTAATATGAATCTGAATTAAATGAATATGATAACCCCAAAATGAACTACATGCATGGTATGAAAGTTTAAATATTTGCTTTGAAGTCTAATTGTTTATTTGTTAGATTGTATATATTTTAATTGGTTATTCTTTTTGGGCAGCAATTAGTATAATATGGAGCAAGGATAGCCAGATTTTGTGACCTGGGATCTACCAAACAATGCATAAAAATTTAAAGCAAAACTAACTTACTTTTAAGATGACTTGCACTACATGCTGTCAGCAAGCATTGAATAATCAGTGCAGTAAATGTTACAATTTCAAGTGCAAAGTCCAGAAGTATAGATTTCTGGTTCGTAATTGGCATAATAAATGTTTTTTATTTGTAAGATTTTACAATGTTAAGTTTGTGAGGAGCATGGAATTAGGTGTTACACTTTTTCACCTATGTTTGAGGAAAAAGATACTGTGCATGCTCCACAGAAAACTGTGAGGCTGAAGTGCATTTTGAATTTATTATTTCTATGAGAGGTTAATACGCAAATTAGTAGTGAATCTAACAAACACATAAGCAGTGGAGTACCAAAGGGCTCAACAAATGCCAGGGCACAATTTTGACCAGAAATTTTAACCTGGCACCCATTATGAGTCAAGGCCAGATAGTTCCCCAAATGACAAGCTACTGATACGTTCTAATGGTGCAGCGGGGGACCTCGACTTATATATAAACGTAACACCCCTTTACTCCAGCTACGGGGTGTATCTTTAAACTCATCATGTTTGCATCACTTACTTCTACTTGTGCAGTGCTTCCACCAAGTCTTTTTTATCTGGGTATGTATGAATATAATGACCACCAGGAAAAACTCTAAGATCCCCTGTAAACACAAACTTAGAAAAACTTTAACATATGTTAAGAGTATATTTTAATAGAAAAAAAACTGAAAATATATAATTTTAAATGGATTTACAATTAGGCAATAAATAATTAAAACCATAATCATTTAAAAGAGTTTTTGTATTAGACACACTATAGATAATGGCCCAGATCCAGGGCTACGGACGCCAGCTGAATTATGCACTGTATATGCGTAATTCCACTGGCAGCTATGATGTGCGCATGTTGCAAACTGTTGTTGGTAACTCCTGTAGAAAGATAGATTTAAAATATAGATCAGACACAAAACTGACACAGTGTCAGACACTGGGCCTGATCCAGACATACCATCGGGTTACGTTTCAACGTGTATTGTATTTACGCTTTCATAATTACTATGTACTGCCCTAGGCATTCCCCTCTGGTGTATCTATTTTTGCCATTTTACACTTACCAAACCCTACCCTAACTTTTCCAAGCTGTTGGCCGTAATGGCTGAACATACTTACACACCTAGGCACGCCCACACTGTAAAATTTAAATGCCTCACCCTACCTCCGAAGTGTAAATTACGGGTGTCTTATGGCTGGCATGCCCCTTCATCCATAGTTACGCTGATGAGCCATGGCTCGTAAGTACAGTATCAGAGTTTCTGGTCATAACATCTGCCGCGCGCATGTGCAGAACATGATCAACAGCGTTTTTCCAACTACGGCGATCATAAAAACGCAAGCGGGCATAGGTCTGGATTTGGCCCACTGCGTGTGTGTATTTGTAAATATGTATGTATATAGTTTTGATTTTCACATGTCTGTTTGCATGAGGTTTAACAAATGTAATTTTGCAGCTAAATTATCTAATGACACAGCGCTGTGATTTCATTCAGTCCAGCCTGGTCCAGGGAATGAGGACGAATAATTGAAAAAGGGTTGGTTTGAAATATAGGAAGTGGGAGGGTAAGGGTTCTGGGGCTGGGAGTGGACCAATGAGGGGGATGAGGGCATGGGCATAGGAAGGGGCTGGTGAAGAGTTTGAGGAGGGGGATGGGGATGGGCAAAGGAAGGGGCTGGTGAAGGGGTTGAGGAGGGGGATGGGGCATGGGTGGAGGAAGAGGCTGTTGAAGGGATTAAGGAGGAGGATGGTGCATGGGCAGAGGAAGGGGCTGAGGAGGGGGATGGGGCATGGGCAGAGGAAGGGGCTGGTGAAGGGGTTGAGGAGGGGGGTGGGGCATGGGTGGAGGAAGAGGCTGTTGAAGGGGTTAAGGAGGAGGATGGTGCATGGGCAGAGGAAGAGGCTGTTGAAGGGGTTAAGGAGGAGGATGGTGCATGGGCAGAGGAAGAGGCTGTTGAAGGGGTTAAGGAGGAGGATGGTGCATGGGCAGAGGAAGAGGCTGTTGAAGGGGTTAAGGAGGAGGATGGTGCATGGGCAGAGGAAGAGGCTGTTGAAGGGGTTAAGGAGGAGGATGGTGCATGGGCAGAGGAAGAGGCTGTTGAAGGGGTTAAGGAGGAGGATGGTGCATGGGCAGAGGAAGAGGCTGTTGAAGGGGTTAAGGAGGAGGATGGTGCATGGGCAGAGGAAGAGGCTGTTGAAGGGGTTAAGGAGGAGGATGGTGCATGGGCAGAGGAAGAGGCTGTTGAAGGGGTTAAGGAGGAGGATGGTGCATGGGCAGAGGAAGAGGCTGTTGAAGGGGTTAAGGAGGAGGATGGTGCATGGGCAGAGGAAGGGGCTGGTGAAGGGGTTGAGGAGGGGGATGGGGCATGGGTGGAGGAAGAGGCTGTTGAAGGGGTTAAGGAGGAGGATGGTGCATGGGCAGAGGAAGAGGCTGTTGAAGGGGTTAAGGAGGAGGATGGTGCATGGGCAGAGGAAGAGGCTGTTGAAGGGGTTAAGGAGGAGGATGGTGCATGGGCAGAGGAAGAGGCTGTTGAAGGGGTTAAGGAGGAGGATGGTGCATGGGCAGAGGAAGAGGCTGTTGAAGGGGTTAAGGAGGAGGATGGTGCATGGGCAGAGGAAGGGGCTGGTGAAGGGGTTGAGGAGGGGGATGGGGCATGGGTGGAGGAAGAGGCTGTTGAAGGGGTTAAGGAGGAGGATGGTGCATGGGCAGAGGAAGAGGCTGTTGAAGGGGTTAAGGAGGAGGATGGTGCATGGGCAGAGGAAGAGGCTGTTGAAGGGGTTAAGGAGGAGGATGGTGCATGGGCAGAGGAAGAGGCTGTTGAACAGAGGAAGGGGCTGTTTAAGGGGTTGACGAGGGGGATGGGGCATGGGCGGAGGAAGAGGCTGGTGAAGGGGTTGAGGAGGGGGCTGGAGCATGGGCAGAAGAAGAGGCTGGTGAAGGGGTTGAGGAGGCGGGATGCTGCGTGGGGAACAAGCACAACATCATAGCTGCGCAAAATGCGCAGCTTAACCACAGAAGGGGTTTGTGCTTGGGGAATGGCAGGGGAAAGAGATGAGGAAGGGGATGGGGAGTGAGCTGGGGAAGGGAATGAGGAGGGTGGTGGTGGTGGCAGTGGAGGTGCAGCAGACAAAATTCCAGCTCCAGCATCTTGTCTCCAGTTCCGCCTGTAAATGGTTTCTCCTCCCTATGTTAAAAATACAAGAAATATTAGAAAAATTTTTTACATGCGTCATTTGTATGTTTCTAACAGTTTGAAGTAACAATTTCAAACATTAATAATGTAATTTTGTTATAAATAAAGTATCAATTTATTTTATTTAAAAAATAAAACCCAAAAAAAGGAAATAACTCTATTACCCCCCCTCCCCCTCTCATATAAACATTTGAACATTTTGCACGACACGTTATATTTTACAAAATTATAAGAAATGCTTAGATAAGTTTAGATTATGTAAAAAATATGGATCATAACAAAATTATTTGGCATTTTACACAACAGTACTGCAAGTTACTGTAGTTAACCTAAAGAACTATACACAATTTTACACAATGCAAAATGATACACTAACATATACATACATATTCATAAACAAATGCATTTTTTAGAACATATATATTCTTAAATAATCATGGACATTTACACTTACTTTCTATAACTGCTCGCAGGTGACACAGAAGGTCTGGCTGGCGCCTTCTGTGGTCCGACCAGTGGCACTAAAGCTGGTCGACCCACATTCGGACTCCTGTAGGTTTGACATTTGGTTACATTTGAGTGGCGCAGCCCTAGTTGCAAGCTCTACATGACAGCCACCAGGCACTCCAATTCTTTCCCTCGCCATGTTAAGAACGCTCTGACAATTAAATAAACACTCCTGATTGGTAGCGTTAACGATCGTCATTGGTTGTTTTTTAGGAAAGCCCCCACAGAACAACAAATACTAATGTATAATTGGTGCATTTCACAAAGAAGACAGATTTCACTATGCTATTTAATTGGACAATAGCAGACAGGTAGAAATGTTCAAAACTTTATTGAAATAGGACTTTACAGAAATAAATCTTTGAAACGCATAAATTACACAAAATGCTTTCCTGTCAGCCAATAGTAAACAACAAGCCATGATGGTGATTCACATCATGGTTGACTGCTTCCTAATGGCACCCACAGATGACAAGAAGAGAAATAGGAATTTTGCAAGGCATGAAGTTGAGAAGCTTGTAGAATTAGTTCTTGCCCAGCTATATGATGAAGATCCACCTTTGGACCCCCATCAAACTGTTGCAGTGTGGGAGAAAATAACCGCCTCATTGAACGCGTTCAGTAGGGAGCAGCACGGTGATGTGGAGGACCACTTTACTGATTATTGGTGAAAAATAAATATTGTACAGTTTATAATGCTAGAATATTAACAAAATAAATATAGTAAATTGAAATTTAATTGCAAAAACAAAACTTTAAAGATCCTTAAATGTATTTATAGAGTTATTTTTAATATCTTTCATTACTACAGGTGGCAGGATTTTAGAACAAATTTAAAAAGAAAAATTGGGCGACAGGGAAAAATTCATCTGGTAAGAGCTTTGCAAAACTATTGACATGACTAATGATTACCTTGAATTATATTTCCCGTTGTTAATGTGCTTATTTAGAACATTAAATTTGCCATCTGTATACCCTATTAATATTTGTCCAAAAACATCTATATTTTAATGAGCAATATTTGTTTTATGTACATATTAATAGGAGGACTGGTGCGAAAAGAATGCCCCATTAGAGCTGCTGGGGTGCAGGAAATTGTGGGAGTTGCATGATCTGTGGACTTGGGACAGGGTGTATCCAGCCATCTAATACACCCTAGGCCCCAGGAGGAGGCTCATGGAGATCTCCCTGGTAAGTGTGGTGTTTGTGCTCTTTTATGTTTTGTATTTTGATGGTTAAAATGCAAAAAATTAAAAGGTGTAATAATACACCTTTTCAGCAGGAGTTGGGGGTTGGACACGTGGCTGTTAGTTTTTACATTGTTACTTTAAATTCATTGTTAAGATTGATACAGTAAAGTTTACATATTTTCTCTTCTATGTCTCCTTTTTTTTTGATACCTGTCTGAGGTAATACGGAAGGGACCTAGGAGAAACATCTGTGGATTCTGTGAATTTTGGATAAAGACCTACATGAGAGAGACTTGTATATGTTTTTCTATTCTCCAGAACATTACATTTGGTTTTATTTGGTTTTATTTTAACCTGTATGCCAGTAAATTGTATATTTGGTTTTATTTGGTTTTACATTAACCTGTATGCCAGTTAATTTTATATTTGGTTTTATATTAACCTCTATGCCAGTTAATTTTTTAAAGGCTTTTTACAAGCGCTTTTTTGGTTCTACTTTCTCTTTATACAAATTATGTTTGAATGTCCAAGAGCAATAAGCTGTTTAAAACGAAACTTTTATTAAATGTTAGTTGAATTTTGAAAAGTATTACCTTGCACCAGGTATGTAAATTGTAAGGTGTACCTTACATGTCTTCTGCATATTCACCATATGAATAGTGTTGTGAAGATCTTCTATATACAAGGTGTGAACTGGAGGGAGGGGAGTTAGTAGGATTGAATGGAGTATTAATAGGGTGTAAATGCTTGTAATAGAATCATGTGCGCTAGAGCAGAGGGAGGGTTAAATTGCTAATAGGAGGAGGCTGATTATTTCATTCTTTATTTATTTATAAATATAAAAAAGCAACCAATGGGTTAAAAAAAAGGCCCAAACCTAAGCAGTGTAACATATATGTTGGGCTTGTGTTTGGACTTTTTGGGCTTGTCTTTAACTCATTGGTTACTTGTTTTATATTTCAGAGTTGGCAACACTGATTAGAGCAGGGCAGGGCCGCCATCAGAGGGGACAGCTGCGACTACTGTCCCGGGCCCGTAGCTGATGGGGGCCCGCCATCATTACTGGGCCAATGTGCAGGGAAGAATTTCCCTGCGCACCAGACAAATGGTAAAGCAGGTCCATGGGGCCCCACCCACCTGACATCACTGATGACATCATATAGGGGGTGGGGCCCAATGTGTGTGTGTGTGTCCCAGGCCCCATAAATTCTGAAGGCGGCACTGGAGGAGGTGTAAGGTGGTACTCAGGGCAACTGGTAAAGGTTGTAAGGAGGTATGTTACCAAATGGCATAAGAAATTAAATATATGGGTGATAAATAGCATACATAAAAAATGTACTTTAAATCACTGCAAAAATATGTAAATAACAACAAAAACCTTGAAAAAGGAAAAATATACAGTGCTTGATTTGAGCTAGATAAATTATTTTATTCACAAATAAACATAAAAATAAACTAATTAACAAATAAACTACCTGTTCAAAACAATTGTAAAGAGAAATAATATTTCCGGCTATACACCTAGCCAGAAACAGGCTAAACTTTTTCAGATGCGCTACAACTCACGTAACAGGTTTAAAAAAAGAACATTTTTATTATATAACCATTATATATAATAAAAATTTTCATTTTTAAAACCTGTTACACCAGGTATGTACATTGTAAAGTGTACCATTACATGTCTTCTGCATATTCACCATTTGTTTGTATCTATTTGAATGGGGTTTTTTTTGCAAAATCAATTGTAGTTGAGGAAGAGAGTGTGAATTAGGATCGACTGGAGTTTCCCATGGACCCATTAAGTTCTCCCTTTGCTGATCTTCAGGAGGCTGAGGAGGATTCATTTGAGGTGGGTTTGGTTTGTGTACATTTACCTATTTTTTTTTTATTTTTTTTTTATAAATGTATGTATGACCAGTAAAGTCAATCATCTTCAATAGTGTTTCTGTTGTTTTTTCATCATTTAATTTTCCATTGCTTTAATGTCTTAATGGGTCATGTCTATGATTACATGTTTGCATCTGATTGCTCTGACACTTTAACAAAGGGTCACACATTTCGTTTAGTCATCTATTATAGGCTAATTATTGCGGCATTTTTACAAACATTTAAGTTTCATGAATGAAAGCATTATGAATAACAACATACATGTTTAAGTATGTGTTAATGTGTATGTGATGGCAACCTTCAAAATGCACTTACATGTTAGGCTACTTTGAAACATTATATATCTAATAGTAAATTAGTTTATGGAGCAAAAAACACTTACTTTAAAAGTAATGGCATACTACAGTGCTTGCGTCTTGTGAAGTGGAGCCAGATGGTTGTTAAACCTCCGAATCATCACTGACAGTAGCATCAGAACCTAACTCTAAAGTGACACCATTTTTCCACGCTATGTTGTGTAATATGAAGCACAAAGCAACTATTTGGCAAACAGTTCCATGTGCATACATCAGTGCACCACAAGACCAATCCAGGCACCTGAATCTGATTTTTATCAACCCTATACTCCTTTCCAAACAAATAAAAAAACACTTATACCCCGTTCAGATTACCATGAAAAAGCCGGGGTTTTCATGAAATTGCCGGCTTTCATGAAAACCCCGGCTTTTTCTGGCAA
>WWET01004433.1:21476-48866 GCA_011038615.1 Limnodynastes dumerilii | reverse complement strand
GGAAGTGCCCGGCGCTACTGAGAGGCTATTACCCAGTGTCTGAAGTATCGTGAGAACGTGATTTCAGACACTGGGTAATAGCCTCTCAGTAGCGCTGGGCACCTCCTGCTAGCTGGAGGTTATTTGCGGCGTTCAGTGAAGGATTTTTTTTTTTCTCTGGTTATTTTTTTTTTATCGCTGGCTGCTGTTTTAGCGCAGTGGTAAAAAAATAATTGAATTGGCGTATTTTTTCCGTTCAATTGCCGGCGAAGGCGTCGTATTTTTAACGACGCAATCTTTTTGAAAATTTCACCGGCAATTGAATCGGGCCCTATATCTATACATCTATCCAGGCATCTGTAATAAGTGTTTATGTTTGTATATGTGTATCTTCTGCATATGTGTATGTATCAAAGTCTCCTAGCCATTTCTAACACCCCCCTCCCCTTAATTAAAAGTTACAAACACAACAATGATTAAAAAAACCCCAACAAATCTTACCTTAAGACCCTGGCTGTCAGAGAACCCGGCAGTCGGGGAAGTCACGTGACACGCTGTGAGGAAATTACTCTCATAGGTCCTCATTTAAAAAGTAGTGAAACTGTTAAAATATGAAGTCAACTTCATATTTTAGAAGTTTCACTGCTCCACCATATTTACAATACTTACCTCCAACAAGACCCCTTCCATTAGGTACAAAATACTCTGCTCCTCTGTCTCTCCAACAAAGGAGGGTACCATAGTAACTGACAGTTGGAAACCATTAGGTTTTTAAATAACAGTTTACCAGGTGAGTGACAGTTGGACACTCAGGTGCAGAGTATATTGTACCTAATGGAATGGGTCTTCTTGGAGGGTGTGCTACAATGAGGAGTGCTCTGTGTTCATTACTGTTGACCTAAGTTAGCATGCTGTTCACCTATGTTAGAAAGTTGTGATGTCCCTCGCCGGCTTTCACAGTGCCTCGCTGAACAATGTTCAGCTTCGGCAGCTCCAGGTGGCGTTTCCAGACATCCCTGAACGATAGTTTAGTGAATCTGGCTAATCCTCCTCCCCCTCCATCTTCAGAGCAGCAGTGATAGGTCCTTTCCTGTCAAATGATGCGTCTGCTATCTTTTCCTAGAAGCAGACGCTACAGTAATCAGCCATTAAAGTGAATGAAAAATGGCCGCTGTCTCTGGCTCTCCCGTTTATATAGCTAGATCTATAAACTTATATATCAGGGAGATGCGTTTCAGGAGAAGAGAAATGGTACGAGAGCGGAGATAACTTCTATATAAGAACATATTAGCTGTCATTGAAGATTAACAGGCAACAGTTACTTGCATTAGAGTCTTAATAATGCAAGAAACTGTTGCCTGTTAATCTTTAATGACAGCTGATGGGTGCTTATACAGCAGTTCTTTCACCTTCTGTCCCGTTCCTCTACTCCGGCTGCAGTTCCCCTTCTCCTCCTCTGGCTTGGGCAGTCATTAAAGGGATTACTGAAACGCAGCTCCCCGATATATAGCTCTGTAGATCTAGCGATATAAAAAGGAGAGACAGAGACTGCAGGCAGTTTTTACAGTCCATGAAGCCCTTTTGACGTTTTAAGCAGCTGGGAGCCTCTGCGCAGAGGTTCCCGGCAGCTCGTTAACACTTCGGAAGGACTTCACAGGACCTCAGAAGTCAGTCGGGGCTCGCAGGGAAGGTAACGGATGACATTGAAGCCAGGATCGTAGAGAGTAGCCACGATCCTGACTTCACATGAACTTCATAAAAACATAGTTCTTTATAAATCTGGCCCATAGTGTGAATAAGTCATAGTCGGCTGCAGAGCTGGAGACTTCTGTAACTCACTCTCTCTGCATACTTCTCTGTCAGAGAAGTACTAGTGTATAGACCCATGCATATACATACTCCCTTATTTTGTCATCCTCTCAGTCAACGTGCCCATTTGATCCTATCCCTCTAATCTTTTCCAGTCTCTCCCTCTCTCCCCTTGCCCACCTTTTCAACTTATCCCTATTCTCTGGCTTCTTCTCCACCCCCTTTAAACACGATCATCTCCTCCATTCTTTAAAAAAAAATAAAAAAAAAAATAAAAAAAACCTAACCTTGAGCCCATCTCCCCTTTGCCTACAAGCTGCTTAAACGGCTTGTTTACAACAGTCTAATCAGCTACCTCACAGACTTCGTCCTGGACCCTATTCAATCTGGGTTCTGCCCCCTCCACTAAAATTGCCTTGATTAAGGTCACAAACGGTCACAAACGATCTCTCAGTCCAATTTAAAGACCACTTCTCCATTTCCATCCTGCCGGATTTATCGGCAACTTTGACACCGTTGATCGCCCTCTCCTGCTCCACACCCTTCACTCTCTCGGCACTGTCCACTCCTGGTTCTCCTTGCATCTCTCAGACTGCTCCTTCTCTGTCTCAACACCCAGCTCCTCCTCAGCTACTCCTCTTCCCGTTGGTTCCTCAAAGCTCAGTTCTTGGTCCCATTCTCTTTTTGCTCTACACCTCCTCTCTAGGTGCCCTCATCCACTTCTTTAACTTTCACTACCACCTCTATGCCGACAACACTTAAATCTAACTCTCCTCCCCCGACCTCTCCTGTCCAAAGTATCAGATTGCCTCTCTGCCATCTCCTCATGTATGTCCCAGTGCTTTCTCAAGCTTAACATGGAAAAATCTGAAAACGTAGTCTTCCCTCCATCATGTATCCCCTCTAACTCTACCATTGGCAATACAACCATCTCCTCCTTCATTCAAGCCCGCTGTCTGGGCGTCATCCTTGACTCACTTTCCTTCAGTGAGCGCCCTCTCACTGTCCTGTCGCTTTGACCTCTGCAACATAGCTCACATCAGACCCTTCTTAACTACAGATGCCACCAAAACTCTCCTTCACTCTCTCGTTATCTCCCGTCTCAACTACTGCAACAATCTTCTCTCCCGGAACCCTCTGGTCCATCTTGCTACCCTTTCAATCCATACTAAATGCTGCAGCCAGAATCATCTCTCTCTCCAAACGCATTGCCTCTTTCTACACTGGTTTCCTGTCCCTCTCAGAATTCTCTGTAAGCTCCTTACCACAACTTATAATGTTCTCTCTTCCACCGTCTTACCCCTCCTCCCTTATCTCCATCCACACTCCTGCCTGACCCCTCCGGTCTGCTGGTGACCACCGCCTCAACTCTAATCTCTCACTCCTGAATCCAAGGCTTCTCCTGGGCCATCCCTCAGCACTGGAGCAACTTACCGCAAACTATAAGGCAATCCAACACCCTCCAATCCTTCAAACTCCACTTCTACAAGCTAGTCTACCCTTCCTCCACCTAAACTTACCTGCCCTCTCCATCTTCATCCTTGTGTCTTCTGTTTGTTTACTCACTCCCATTTAACATGGCAACTATTATGCGCTCTACCTTGTCCTCATTAATTCCCACCTTTTCTTTCTGTCTATCTTTTTACTTATTCATCTGCCCCTACACATATATCCTGCATCTTTAATTTCCATACATATTGTTCTGCTATTTTTGTACTGTATTTTATTTTATTTTTGCATTGTACTTGTATTCCTTATTTATATGAATTTGTACCCGGTTTGCTAATTATGTTGTATACAGTACCAGTCAAAAGTTTGGACATCGTCTCATTCAATGGTTTTATTTAAATTATTTTCTACATTGTAGATTAACACTTAAAACTATGAAAGAACACATATGGAATTATGTTGTCCACAAAAAAGTGTTAAACAAATCAAAATGTTTTATATTCCTCAAAGTAGCCCCCTTTTGCTTTGATGACAGCTTTGCACATTCTTGCCATTCTCTCAATCAGCTTCATGAGGTAGTCTCCTGGAATGGTTTTGAATTAACAGGTGTGCCTTGTCAAGAGTCAATCTGTGGAATTACTTGCCTTCTTAATGTGTTTGAGACCATTAGTTGTGTTGTGCAGAGGTAGGGTTAGTATACAGTGGACACCCCTATTTGACTACTGTTGTAATCCATTTTATGGCACGAACCACTCAACTCAGTAAAGAGAAATGACTGTCCATCATTACTTTAAGACATGAAGGCCAATCGATACAGCAAATTTCAAGAACTTTGAACGTATCCTCAAGTGCAGTTGCAAAAACCATTAAACGCTATGCTGAAACTGGCTCTCATGAGGACCCTCCCAGTAAAGGAAGACCAATAGTTACCTCTGCTGCAGAGGATAAATTCATAGAGTTAGCAGCCTCAAAAAACAGTACTTAACAGCACCTCAGATTAGAGCCCACAAAGTCTTCACAGGGTTCAAGTAGCAGACAAATCTCAACATTCAAATCTCAACATTAACTGTTCAGAGACTGCGTGAACCAGGCCTTCATGGTCGAATTGCTGCGAAGAAGCCACTACTGAGGATGAACAACAAGAAGAGAATTGTTTGGGCCAAGAAACACAAGATCAGTGGAAATCTGCACTTTGGTCTGATGAGTCCAAATTTGAGATTTTTGGTTCGAAACGCTGTGTCTGTGAGACGCAGAAAAGGGGAGTGGATGGTTTCTGCATGTGTGGTTCCCACTGTGAAGCATGGAGGAGGAGGTGTGATGGTGTGGGGGTGCTTTGCTTGTGACACTGTTAGTGATTTATTTATAATTCAAGGAACACTTAACCAGTATGGCTTCCACAGCATTCTGCAGCGCCATCCCATTCCATCTGGTTTGCGCTTACTGGGACCATCATTTGTTTTTCAACAAGACAATGACCCCAAACACACCTCCAGGCTATGTAAGGGCTACATGATCAAGAAGGAACTGATGGAGTGCTGCATCAGATGACCTGGCCTATACAATCACCTGACCTAAACCCAATTGAGATGGTTTGGGATGAGTTACACCGCAGAGTGAATGAAAAGCAGCCAACAAGCGCTCAGCACCTCTGGGAACTCATTCCAGATTGTTGAAAAACCATTCCATGAGACTACCTCATGAAGCTGATTGAGAGAATGCCAAGAGTGTGCAAAGCTGTCATCAAAGCAAAAGGGGGCTACTTTGAGGAATATAAAACATATTTTGTTTTTACAACATAATTCCATATGTGTTCTTTCATAGTTTTGATGTATTCAGTAATAATCTACAATTTAGAAAATTTAAATAAACAAAAATCATTTAATGAAAAGGTGTCCCCAAACTTTTGAAAGGTACTGTATGTAACTATTGGCTTTCCTATTGCCATAATACGGTATTGCGGATACAATGTGGCGTCTTATAAACGTTAATAAATCAAACAGTGCCTTCGATTTCTAAAGCATCATAGATACCCAGGCAGGCATTAATGCAATCACAGCTTTACATATCATGAATCATTTATGGGCTTAAAAAAAAAAAAAAAAAACTTTTGAAAACATGTAATAAGTGGATAGGTTATGGAAATATTATTCAACAAATCAGACAAGAATAGATAATTTGCCAGTTTTCCCTTGTGAGAAAGCCAAATAGCAAAACAAATTGCTTTATTTTAAATAGACATACTTTCTCCTCTTTACACTTTAACAGAGCCAATAAAATAATTGATATTTTTCAATAGGTGATAACCATAAATTAAATCCCCAGCTTACCTGATTCTTGGGTGAATTTCTAATTCTTAATCACCTTAAAAAAAATACAAAAAAATACAAAAAAAAAAATACAAAAAAGAAAAACTTAAAACCAAAAGTTGAACTAATGCAATGGTAACAGCACACATGGTTACTATATTCTTGTCTAAAATATGGTGTAACTTGTGCTCATTGCAGAGTATTTAGTTATAACTTTCTGCCAGATGACTAAATGTGAACAGAACTGAAGAATGTTTTTGTTTTTTTGTTGGTTTTTTTTTTTTGAGGTCACATAAAAAAAGAAAATTATAGCTGCTGAGCATTGATTTAGCAAATATATATTTGAGTATTAGCCTTAACTGCTAAGAAGCTGAGCTGTAGCTGTTAACTCCTGTCATCACCTACAAGAAACACAATTTTACCAATGCCAAACAGTCCAAACAAAGGCCCTGATTCAGAGTTTGAATGTGAGAGGAAAGTTACACCTGGGCAAAACAATGTTGACTTCAGGGGACTCAAATTTCATCTGTTGCAAACAGTATTATAGTTGAAAGGTGAGGTTTCCCAGCACAAGTCCAATAACAGTGTAAAAGTGAAGTTGGTCAGTCTCAGCGTGCAGTAAACAAAGTATTCTCTCTAAAAACATAGGTGTACCACTTTAAAAGCGCCATTTACCTCCTGCAGCAGCCTCTAACCACAATAAAGAGTCCCAATCCTTAACGTTAGATATAAACAAAAAGAAAGAGGGCAGGGAAAGCACTGGGGATGTGTGGTAAAACTGAAGATATATAAAAAATTATACAAACTAATTATTTAACAATTAACACCTATAAGGCTACAGCGGCATACAAGTGACAAAAAAGTCCTAATATTTGGATGATGTAGACTTGAATCCAATTATTGAAGTGGATAAAAACCGCCAATATATCCATAACATAGAATAAAAGCAGAAAAAAAACGAAATTAGAACTGGATAAAATGAATAATTTCTCATGAAAAATGTATTATTCATTTTATCCAGTTCTAATCCCATTTTTTTCTGCTTTTATTCTATATTATGGATTTATTGGAGGTTTTTATCCACTTCATTTACTTGGATTCAAGTCTACATCATCCAAATATTAGGACTTTTGTCACCCGTATCCCGCTATAGCATTATAGGTGTTCATTGTTATATAATTATAAGTTTGTATATATTTTATACATCTTCAGTTTTACCACACATCCCCAGCGCTTTCCCTGCCCTCTTTCTTTTTGTTTAAAGTATTCTCTCTGCATGCAAAGAATTTTGAAGTTTGACTCCCCTGAAATCAACATGGTTTTGCCCAAGTGCAACTTTACTCTCTCAATTTCAATTCTGAATCTGAGCAAACAAGGAAAAAAGACAGCGAGTAAAAAGGGCAACCAAGTAGAATTAATAAATTTAATAAAGAAACATTAAAAAAACTTAAACAGGCAGCTAATATCAATACAAGTTATAAATCCATATATTCAAACTGCAGGTAATTGTATAGAGTCATTAGCACACAATTATAACAGAGATATGCGGCTATCGTTTGGGCTGTATGAGTATAGTGAAGATGATTTGTGAAACTTAACAGAATAATAGACCAATTGGGTCTTATGAAGTTGTGGCTCTATAAGTGCTCCACCGAGTGAATATCAGAAGAAGTATGTAGGCTCTCACAGACACTGGCTGTTTAGGGTGGCAGATTAGAGACAGTTAGTAATCCACAGTGTATTGGTCTCCCCAAATGTGTGTCCTAGAAGGGAGAGCAGCATAAGCTGTATGGTTACTGTGATTCCTGACTCCTGAGCAGTTTAGCAGATAAAGGTCCACAATTGGAAATTGCCCTCCCGGGATCACGGTCATGGTCCGGATGATGCAACAGCACAGCTGATGTGGAGAAGACGTGCAGAGCAGAGTCGGAAAGAACACTGTAGCCACGTGGCTCCAGACTCCTTGGTAGTATAGCAGATGAAGGTCCGTAATTGGAAATTGGCCTCCCGGGATCGCCGTCACGGTCCGGATAATATGGCAGCATAGCTGATATTGAGAAAGCGTGCAGAGCAGAATTGGAAGGAGCACTGTTGCCACTATAAGTTCCGCAAAGAAGAACAAACGATATGCCTAAAAGTATCGGTGCTAGAAGAGACTGTCTGCAGTCAGTCAAGGTAGGTATGAGTCACACACTGACGCGTTTCGTCCCACCCCCGGGACTTTCTCAAAGCGTAATGGCTTACAGCTTATGCTGCTCTCCCTTCTAGGACACACACATAGGGAGACTGATACACTGTGAATTACTAACTGCCTCTAATCTCCCACCCTAAACAGCCAGTGACAGAGCCTACATACTTCTTTATGAACGATATTCACTCGGTGGAGCACTTAGAGAGCCACAACTTCACAAGACCCGATTGGTCTATTATTCTGATAAGTTTCACAAATCATCTACTCATACAGCCCAAACAATAGCCGCATATCTCTGTTATAATTGTGTGCTAGTGACTCTATACAATTACCTGCAGTAATATATATGAGTTTATAACTTTTATATCGATATTAGCTGCCTGTTTAAGTTTTTAATGTTTCTTAATTAAATTCATTATTTCTACTTGGTTGCCATTTGATTGCATTTGGTGAATTCATTTTTAGAAAGAATTCTTTTTTACTCGCTGTGTCTATTTTTTCCTTGTTCGCTCTATTGTTTGGAGAACTTGCAAAAGTTCTCCCTCACAGCTGAGGTTTTTTTTTGTAGCGCCAGAGGTGTTTTGTATTTTTTAGTGCAATTCTGAATCTGGTCCAAAGAACTGAAAATGAAGTGTTCTAGGTTTAAGGCATTTTACTACAACAAAGAAATTGTAAATGTTTGAAATTATTTGTGAGGATTATATGTACCCATATTTTAGGGCGTATGTTTTTCCACAACACTAACAAAGTATGAATGAAACTGCTATTTTCCATGTCGATCTATTGTTTGTAAATAACAAAAAACATATTTTTCATGTGATAATGACCATTTTCATGTAATAATGCCCATTTTCACATGAAAATGGGCATTATCGCATGAAAATGATCTTCGTAAATTGACTCCTTTATTTGGTCTTCACATAACCCATTGCTAAAATGCAGCAGCTAGACTAATTTTGGTTTGTATCTTTGCTACTACTGCTCCACTGCTTCTGTCGCTACATTGTTTACCCTTGTATGAACATATAACACATGGCCTTGTGTGTGTCAGAATCTCTCTCTGCTTTAGTTTCCATCCACAGTTTATACTTGCTTCCAATCCCAAATACTTGAGGCTGAAACTCCTTTAACTCATCACACTTAAAACAAAACGTTCCCATTCTTTACAAAAACTGAGAATTTCCTTTAAGAACAACCTCTTCTGATAAGATGATTGAATACACATACCACTCTTGTAATCTACTTTAAAATAAACCCAATAGAAAGCCCTCAAAATAGTTAATGTACTATGTAACTAGGTTAAAACACACTGA
This sequence comes from Limnodynastes dumerilii, assembly GCA_011038615.1. NCBI lineage: Eukaryota > Metazoa > Chordata > Amphibia > Anura > Limnodynastidae > Limnodynastes > Limnodynastes dumerilii. The sequence goes on along the minus strand of WWET01004433.1, from coordinate 39,819 downwards.
GATTTGGCTTCCTTGGAGAGAATATATGAACTAAAATTAGACATGAATAAACACCAGAACTGTGGGATTTAGACATTTTTGTCATCGCACAGGACCCCACCTCATATGACTTCTACACTGCCTAAAAAGAACTAAAATGTGTATATAATAAATAACCAAGTTTACCTTCTTAACACTGTCTTCCTCCTCTTGTCTTTTCTCATAATGTGAAAAGTCATCAAATATGGAAGTAGTGTGTTTATAACTAGCTATGATTCGAAGAACTTGGCGAGCTTTTTCCAGAGGAACCTCTTGAGTGTCTCGTGAGTTGGTAACTGGCTTATTTTCATTGTTCTCTAATCGGATGTGACGTAACTGCCCATTGGGCACATCTTTCACAAACAGCCAACGTACATCGAAACGACCCTTCCACTTGTCCTGAGACCACACACCAGCACAGGTATTGTAATCTACAGCTGATCGCATTTCTGCCACCCCACAGAAGTGGCCACTACCATTAACACTGAATAGCAAGTAGACTGGACCCTTGCCATTAAGAGAACGATAAGCTGCATCCAGGCGCTTGTTGCCATGTTCTGTTGAACACCACACATTGTACTTAATAGAACGGTGTATATCATCTTCTGAGTAACTCTTGACAATAAACACTCGTCCAAATTTTGGGTTACAGTCAAAATCCTTTGGATTATAGTTGTTGAGGGAACGCAGTTTCTCCAAAACAGGGTGGGGGTCTGCTGAAGTATGTGATGCTTGGGCTTGCTCAGACCCTCTATTACGAGGTGCTGACCAACGGGTTGGAGGGTGTAATAAAGCAGCAGTAGGTGTAGGCTGTTGAAGGCCAGGAGGTGATGGTGGCTGGCAGATGCTAGACGAAGCTTTGTTTTCCCAAGTTCCAATTTCCATGTTAAGTTTGACAGGTGGAGGAAGCGTTTTACCAACACTCTGCTTAGCTGGTTTGCTGGCAATGTCAGCCCAAGAAGCCTGCTTTGGTGGAGCTATACTTGAGGGGGGCAAAGTGCTCATTCCAGTTTTCATACTATTCCCATCTCCCAGTTTTAGAGTTCCCATACTTTGCTCTAGACTGCCCACTGCCTTACCACCACCAAAGCTAGTCTGCCCATCCAAAACAGCTCCTCCTAAGGTGCTAGGAGCATATGTGTAGCTACCACCATAGCCAGAACTAGGAGCTGATGAACCTGGTGAGCTTCCTCCACTTCCCCATGCTGAAAAGTCCATGCCACTTGGGAAAAAGTTGAAACCAGGTTGCCCCAAGAACGGAGCACTGTTTAGAGGTCCAAACATTGCATCTGGCAAGAAGTGCGGTTCACCATTGCTCAACTGACCATAAGAGGCCAGGAAAGGCATGGTTGGGGGGTCTCCTCCGCTAGACCAGGCAGCATCACTTAGTGAATAGGAAAAACCAATGGATGGGCTGTAGTAACTAGGAAGGTATGAATCAGACAATGCTGTGTATCCATTGTTCTAAAATTAAGAAAATTTGAAAGCAAGAATAAGAAGTATGTAGGAAAGCATTGATGCATAAAAAAAAAATACCAAAAATTACCAACCTACTAAAAATATGCTGATATGCTCACACTAAAATATCTTAAGATTCCAAATAAAATCAACCCATTCTTATTGTTAAAGCCCATTGCTAATGTGCACCAAACCTTTAATACAGAAGCCAAACCTAATAGTAGAGGGGATGGAGCCTATTAGGCAATTGGCAGTGTGGATAGTACAGGAAACTCCAACCACATTAAACTTAAATTTTTATTATTACAATACTCCTCACGTTGAAAGACTGATACATAAGGGAGCAGAACAAGCTTACATAACCAATTATCATTCAGTTGGAAAGAAACCATATAAAAATGATTTACCTGACGTTCTTGAGTGTGGAGATAGGGCTCAAATTCATCATCCATTCCGTCTTTCTGATGAACAGACCCATTCTGTACTACAAAACAAAATTATAAAGGACAAAAGTTAGAGAGAAAAAAGCTATGGGATACCTCCATGCCACAGCTCACAACTGTCTTGTAGGCAGATACAAAACAAAAGTTTGTTGAATCTAAGAACTAGCTGTTTAATTTAACTTTAATATTGCAGGGTTTTTTACATTTACATTTCTACACAACCATCACACTTCTTTCATTTATAACTTCCATATGTTCAATTAAATTGCACGGCCCATGGAAATGTGTTCTTTTTTTCCCATGAACAGAAGCATTCTGAGCAAATTATTGCAATAAATCAGGAAAAAAAAAAATATGGATTAGGAGAAAAACTTTAAATACATATGCAGCAACTCCAGTTCTTAAAATACTACACCACATGGTTTTTAATATGGAGATGATCATTTCAGTGATCACATCTAGGTAACCCAGGACACATCAGTGTAAAAGAATGACGTTATTAAAGCAGAATGATCTGTCATTGTTATAAGTCAATGTTCCAATCTTCCTTTCTGATAGAAACTCATCAATATTTATACATAGTGGGAAATCAGAAGCTGTCCATCTTCCAGAGATATTAATTTCCTGTAAATGGTTCTTGACATATTGGACTGGATCCTACTTTACAAGTGAGATTCAGTTGAAAGATCAACTTTGGCCCTTTACTCGGAGTCTTAAAATTTTGACTTTTGCAAACAAGGACGGTGGTAAAAAGTGAGTACAACCCATGTGTTCAGTTAGAAAGAAAAAAATGCAAGTGCATAATCCAGTTCTAGTGCATAGTAGGTGGCAAATCATAAGGTAGGACACGGGTCAGTCTATACTACTTTCCATTAATACCTCTACCCACAAACGTAGTCTTAAAGTTTAACCTGGTCACTCTCACAGCATAACTGTATCCTTCATTTTGTTGTCAAAAAAATAGAATACACCTGAATATTGGTCAACAGAGCAGAAATCCTAGACAAGCCTTTAAAACACCAAGGTATCAGCATACCCACAAGCTGGAATTAAACGTTGAAATTTAAATAACCTAACCAAAATCAACCAAGCACAAAGTTTTAAGGGAACCTAGCTTTTAACATGCTGACAAGCAAGTGTTCATTTTGCACAAAAACTAGGTCACAATTAAACAATTGTCTAGCATTGATAAACTGCAAGCATTCCAAGAAGCTCATATTTTCACTTTATAACATATCAGTCATGTTTATTAACGTTTTACAGTCAATACCTATAAAACATCATCTTTAATAAACAGTGCTTTTGTAATATTCAAGCCACATAAAACAAACAAAAAAACATGTATAAACCCATACTTCATGGTCCTTACCTTTATTCCCTTGCCCTTTGGGTCTCTACAAAAAAACAAGAAAAATAAGTTTCACAACATATGAAAGTGGAACACATAGGTAAAGTATATAAAAAATAAGGAAAGAAAGGAGGGAAAAGGTGTTGATGAAGACAAGAATTGAATAAGTTAAAAAGCAGATAAGAAGCCGTCTCTATACCTTTCAACTTATAAGATAGTAAATTGAAAGGTACAGAGAAAGCTGATTGGGGCACTTAGATTAGGCATAACGATGAATTAACAGGAAATAGGAACAAAAAGGAAACGGACAAAAAATAACATTTAATATTTGCACAAACTAAGTAGATAAGATGACGTTACACAATGCATAAAAATGAGTATGATGTAATGAGTATTCCAGCTTACAAGCAATGGAGAATTAATATAAAAAAAGAGGAGTAAAAGATTGAGAGAGTGGAAAAAGTGAGTAAATGCTGCACAGGGTAGGTTGGGTATACAGTTCTGGTAAGGGAGGTAGGGAGGAAGGAAGTGCTATCGGTACCGGCTCCAGCAGGCTACTGGCAGACATGTCGTCGGCGAAGTGATCCGGGAGATGCAGCCTGAGCGCGCCCTGAAAGCAGGAAAGGGGCGGAGACTTCAGCGCGCACTCGTCGGATGAGCCATTACTGATGTCTTGCGATGCGAAGGCGGCCATGTCGATTGAGGGAAAGGGTTTTGTTTCATATAAATTTAATTTCGTACAAAAATAATTTCTCCTAGTTTATTCTATTATTTCTATTTTAGTATTTCCGCTGAGTTGTTACCGTTCTTTGGGATCAAATACAGCACAAATTAAAATACTGGTATTGCATTCTCGGTGTAATTACGTTTCTTTTTCCCATCTAAAACGAGGCGAAGCTAAAGGCCTCTGGGAAAAAAAATGACATGCTCGCTCCGCCCCCTGACGTCACCTGCGCGCCTGCCTACTGTGTGTTGATGACGTATTTCTTATTTAGGTGCAGCGATTTTCTTGGTTCAAAATATAGATCGTAATAAAAGGTTCCGGCTCTAAACAGTGTTTCGGCGGTATAACAAAAAAAACAAAACTGCGGTATATTTAGATTATTTGCAGTACAACCATAATCAAATGAAATCAGCTACATGGTTAATTTTCTTCAAAACCAGTAGTGATGTCTTTTAAATTCTGTCACCACTGAAGCATAGCATAGTGCATGGGTGGCCAAGCTCGGGCCTCGTGAGCTACCAACGGTCCATGTCTTCCAGGTCTCCTTGTTGGAGCACAGGTGTGTTCATTACTAACTGACACATTCCAAAAAATCTAGTTGGTAGTGATTATCTCACCTCTGACTATCTGAGGAGACCTGGAAAACATGAACCGTTGGTAGCTCACGAGGCCCGAGCTTGGCCACCCCTGGCATAGTGTATTTGATTTGGCTCCCTGTACCGCTATCATATCGTGCTTATAAAAAGAGAAATCCCTTTCCAGCAAACTGGTTCTTATATATCTTGATTGGAGCACAGAGTGGTAGTAGAACGAATGTTTTAGGCAGGCTCCAAGGTTGGAGAAACAACTTCATGAATTATGGCCTTGGTGAGACCATACGCTGCTTGGTGCACACGGCAGGTTTCTTGCTTCTGTCTGGATTCTGGACATGCATGTTTACATTTTGTATTTACATTTTGACTGAAGTGTGCACCATCAATAAGAGCAGGGCTGCCGGCTACCCTAGAATATTCAGGAGACTCAAAATTTGGGAAGATCTCCCAGTATCCCGGGAGAGCCGCCAAACACCCGCAAGTCCCATTGCCTTGATTCTCATTATAGTAATCCCTAGAGTTACTGGGGATGGCCAGGACTTGATAATGCTATCAAGCCCTTCCCACCCTATGGAACACTAGGGATTACAACAGTGGTTAACGGGATGGAGTTTAATGATGCAATTTGCATAAAGTGCATCATTAATCCCCGCTCCTCCCCCCATACCAGCATCTATTTCTTCCCTACAAGATTGCCAGAGGGAAGAAATAAAAAGTAGGCAACCCTGAATAAGAGCTGTACAAGATGTACATCTGAGGATTTTGTAAAAGAATACACCTCTTACTGGAGAATATGGGTCCGCTGAAGGGAAAAAAAAGTGACTATTATGCTAGTGAGAAAATAGGACTGCCAGAGGACTAAAGTATTTATGGTTTTATAGTACACTAGCAGAAGTACCTGGGGTTGCCGGAGTATAAATGTTTAACTTATCATTGAGTTGGATGTAACTTTCAACATTTTAAAAATAATTAGCAACTTGACAATATGTACAGTTTTTGTTAATAACACCCTTTCTGACCTTATTTGTTAAGACCACACTCCATATGGTGAAAGGTGTGTGTGTGTTTATATATCAGGGTTGGGTTCCAATCCGACCATTACTTATCAACAAGAGTTGTTAAAAATCTTAAGACAAGCTCTTGTGAATGAAGTTATCACCGACACCAAGGGCCTCATTTACTAAGGTCGATTTGATTCAAATCTAATGTGATATTGTGGCCAATATTATAAATTAGGCCCCTGGCATGACATACGTCATTCACCGGAGGAACAGCGAAGGAGAAGGAAGTCGTCGTTGCCAGCCCCAGCAACATGCAAAAGACGCAAAGCCGAAGTCCAGCAGATTGTCGCCTGTCAACAGAGAAGCCTACAGAACAGTGAGTAGCAGCATTCATTTTTTAAACTTTGCATTTTAAAATGTCTAACATGTTATTTATGGGTTCCAATATGTATATACACTGCTCAAAAAAATAAAGGGAACACTTAAACAACACAATGTAACTACAAGTCAATCACACTTCTGTGTAATCAAACTGTCCACTTAGGAAGCAACACTGATTGACAATCAATTTCACATGCTGTTGTGCAAATGGAATAGACAACAGTTGGAAATTATAGGCAATTAGCAAGACACCCCCAATAAAGGAATGGTTCTGCAGGTGTTGACCACAGACCACTTCTCAGTTCCTATGCTTTCTGGCTGATGTTTTGGTCACTTTTGAATGCTGGCGGCATGCATGTGAAATTTTCAAGATTTTTGAACGCTCCATTTAAACTATGGATTTATCAAAGCTGCAGACTTGAACCTGTTTACCCTTATTCAAAAACCAAGTAGAAAGGTTTATGGACCTGATTCAGAGTTACGAGCATGTGCGATGTGGAATTGCACATGCTCATTTGACTACAGGCTATTCAAGGATGCATTTCTGTGCATCCTATAGCCCACTCTGAATAGCACGTAAGGTGCTACTCAGAGTAGCATGAGGATATGCAAGGCGCATCAGACTTGGCCATTTAGTTAAAAAAAAAATACACTGCCCGCTCCCTAAAAAAAAACAAAACACAGTGCTCCACGTGCCCCCACGTGCCCCCACAAAAATAACTAAATTACATTCCACAAGTGCCCCTTAACTAAGAATAAACAGTGCCACATAAGCCCCTAAGAATAAACATTGCCACATGAGCCCAAGAATAAACAGTGCCACATAAGCCCCTAAATAGAGAATAAACACGGCCACATAAGCCCCTTAACTAAGAATAAACAGTGCCACATAAGCCCCTAAATAAAGAATAAACTCGGCCACATAAGCCCCTAAATAAAGAATAAACAGTGCCACATAAGCCCCTAAATAGAGAATAAACACGGCCACATAAGCCCCTTAACTAAGAATAAACAGTGCCACATTAGCCCCTAAATAAAGAATAAACTCGGCCACATAAGCCCCTAAATAAAGAATAAACTCGGCCACATAAGCCCCTAAATAAAGAATAAACAGTGCCACATATTACTTAACATACATAAAATACATAGCCATATATGCCCCCTCCAAAAATGTAATTCCCAAGAAAATAAAAATACCTGGTCTGATGGGGGTCCAGACTTGTAAGCTTTTAATCCGGAGGTGTGGTCTTGGCAAAAAAAAAAACCCCTATACGGACATCGCATACTATGTTCTGCAAGCAGGACATCCCGGCCCTAATGACAGGTCGGCTGGCATTGGGGTATATATATACCCTCTTCCAGCCTGTGAAATTTACAAAGTCTCACAATGAAAATCGGGATTTCCATTGTGAGACTTTGCAAATTTCACATATGTGGCTTTTTTTTTTACCATTTTTTTTTTCAGCACCGGTGAGCTGCCCCTACGATTCCACCAGCCCTGAGCTGGTGGAATTGTAGGGCTTTTTCCGCATCCAGCGGACTGGTGTGCACGGAGTATTTAAATGAAAAAAGCGGAGCTTTTATATATTCATATTTATTCATAAACTATATATTTAATGTTTATATACTAAACATTAATGCTGGTATCTTTATTCTGTTTTCCATTTAGCCCCGGCATCTGAAATCAACAACTGTCACATAATTAACTGGGGCTATTTAAATGGATATGGATGGATTGCCAACTCATTCCTTCGGATGAAATCACAAGAACATGCAATAAAACGCATCAAGGTTTAAACTCTTGTCCTCCATCTGTTTAACACCTGTCTACGGGGCTGATTCCGAACTTGTACTTACATTTTTTTAGGTGCAAGTGTAGACCTGAGTAATACCATGTTGAATTGCAATGGGAGTCAAATTTTAATTGTGAAATCAGAATTAGAATTAAGAGGTGAAGTTTCTTAGCTCAACTCTATTTTATAGAATAAACATAAAGCTATGCAGTATGTGAGTTCTATATGTAAAAGTGAAGGATTTTCCTGCATGAAAAAGATTTTAAATGAATTAACACCCCCTTACTTTGAAAAATTAGCTGAGCTGTACACTTGCACCTTTTTTAACCTTACTCCCAAATTCTGAATCAGCCCCAACTACTACAAATTGTTGGTGAACTTCATCTTCAGACAGCCACTGGACTTGTGTGCGATAATTAACCTCCAGGCATCACTCGAGTTCCTCATACTCTGCGGCTCCCGGGAAGCCTTGTGGTTCTGCTTGCCCCATTGAATGGTTTAATTGTGTGCCTGCAGACTGATGTGAGTGTATTAACATGGATATTATTTTGGGCAGAACTTTATATGCATGCCAAGTTATAATTGCCTCGTCTGGGACTCAATATCGGACACTAACCCTCAATCGAGGAGCAGTGATACCAAGTCCTGGGAACATACCAACTAAATCTGCGCTTGGTTTTTGTGCCCTTAACTCTATCAATCTGCATTATATGATCTGATTGACTTTTGTTCAAATTCAGCCCATTTTTTTTTTCATGAACTCAGCACTCTGCATAGTGCACAATCCTACTTGCCTATTAAACTATTCTTATTTGTCAGCTGTCTGGATTTTGCCCAGGTGTTGCATAATATTCTGGAGAATCATAAAATGTATTTTTTTTATAAATCTTTGTATTTAATTGTTACTATTGTTATATCAACAGGAGCCATTCATTTTTACATAAGGATCTAGCAATTAGTTAGCACTCATCATACTTTTGTATTTATGCATTTTTGTTTGGCTGGGGAGAGCAGCTCTACTTAGGCTGATCCAATTTAATTTTAATGTATATTACCTGACCATTATTGGTTTTTTAGCTATATCTTTTGCTTTCTTACATTGCCAGTTCGGCCAAATATTTTCTTCTGAGATATCAGGACTAAAACACTTACGAATTCCAGGCATTCTCCCGGTATCCCAGAAGAGTTGGCAAATCTCCCACACCAGGTTTGAGGCTGCAATTTAATGTAAATAGCAGCCTCAAGTCCTGCCCCTCTCTCAACGCAGTGAATCCTAGTGTTAATAGGGATTGGGCAGGAATTGATGTAATAAGTTGCGTTATCCCTAGTAAACCTATGACTAATAGAATTGATGGACAGGGAGTGGGGCTTGATGACGCAATCAATTAAATTGCCTCATCAAGCCCCACCCCGACACCGGTATCTTAGCGAGCTCCCTGGGGGAAGAAATAGAAAGTCAGCAGCGCGCGTGCGTGTGTGTGTGTGTGTGTGTGTATATATACAGTACCAGTCAAAAGTTTGGACACACTTTCTCATTCAATGGTTTTTGTTTATTTCAATTATTTTCTACATTGTAGATTAATACTGAATACATCAAAACTATGAAAGAGCACATATGGAATTATGTTGTCAACCAAATCAAAATATGTTTTATATTTTAGATTCCTAAAAGTAGCCCCCTTTTGCTTTGATGACAGCTTTGCACACTCTTGGCATTCTCTCAATCAGCTTCATGAGGTAGTCTCCTGGAATGGCTTTCCAACAGTCTTGAGGGAGTCTTGAGTCTTGTGCACTTGTTGGCTGCTTTTCCTTCACTCTGCGGTCCAATTCATCCCAAACCATTTCAATTGGGTTTAGGTCAGATGATTGTGGAGGCCAGGTCATCTGACACAGCACTCCATCAGTTTCCTTCTTGGTGAAGTAGCACTTACATAGCCTGGAGGTGTGTTTGGGGTCATTGTCTTGTTGAAAAACAAATGATGGTCCCAGTAAGCGCAAACCAGATGGAATGGGATGGCGCTGCAGAATGCTGTGGTAGCCATGCTGGTTAAGTGTTCCTTGAATTTTGAATAAATCGCCAACAGTGTCACCAGCAAAGCACCCCCACACCATCACACCTCCTCCTCCATGCTTCACAGTGGGAACCACACATGCAGAAACCATCCACTCGGACACAAAGACACGGCATGTGGAACCAAAAATCTGCTTCCCAGCAATTCGACCATGAAGGCCTGATTCACGCAGTCTCCTTTGAACAGTTGAAGTTGAGATTTGTCTGGTACTTGAACTTTGTGAAGACTGTGTGTGGGCTCTAATCTGAGGTGCTGTTAAGTACCGGTTTCTGAGGCTGGTAACTGTAATGAACTTATCCTCTGCAGCAAAGGTAACTCTTGGTCTTCCTTTCCTGGGGAGGTTCAATTAGAACCAGTTTCATCATAGCGTTTGATGGTTTTTGCAACTGCACTTGATGATACATTCAAAGTTCTTGAAATTTTCTGTATCGACTGACCTTAATGTCTTAAAGTAATGATGGACAGTCATTTCTCTTTACTGAGTTGAGTGGTTCGTACCATAATATGGAATACAACAGTAGTCAAATAGGGGTGTCCACAGAATACTAACCCTACCTCTGCGTAACATAACTGATGGTCTCAAACACATTAAGAAGGCAAGTAATTCCACAGATTGACTCTTGACAAGGTACACCTGTTACTTCAAAACCATTCCAGGAGACTACCTCATGAAACTGATTGAGAGAATGCCAAGAATGTGCAAAGCTGTCATCAAAGCAAAAGGAGGCTACTTTGCGGAATCTAAAATATAAAACATATTTTGATTTCTTTAACAAAAACATGTGTTCTTTCATAGTTTTGATGACTTCAGTATTAATCTACAGTGTAGAAAATAATAATAATAAACAAAAACCATTGAATGAAGATGTGTCCAAACTTTTGACTGGTACTGTATATATATGTATATATCAGCCCAGACCTTGGGAAAACCTCCGCGGCCTGGTTGGTGATAGTCATAACAGGAACACCTTACTTTTGGCAAGTAGCCACTATCCACCTTCATTGAAAAAGGGACTACCCTATTCTCAATTCTTTAGGGTGTGCCGTACGAACAGTGACTGCAGTACCCGTGATGCACACTTAGATTTCATGTACAAAAAGTTTGAAGAGAAGGTACAATCCATCTGTGCTAAGGGAAGCTAGGGCTAAGGTTCCACGAGAGCATTTGTTACAGCCTAAAAACCCTAAAGGAGAGGAGGATTATGTACCATGGGTAAATCTATTCAACAGGGCCAGTAGTTTTGTAAACCAGGCTACTAGAGCCCTTTGTTCTATTATTCGTTCTGACCCTGCTCTTCCTTCATTGAACAACAAATGGATCATGCCCTGCTATAATAGGGGCCGAAATTTAAAAGAACTCGTAAAGAGAACTGATATTTCCAATTTAAAACCTGTACCATCCAAGTATTTGACCAGGCCTCCAGGCTGTTATCGCTGTTTGAATTGTAGTAGTATCTAGAAGTTGTGGTCATGTGACATGTTATATGGACATCTGGCCCTTTACTATATTAAATATGTATAGTTAGGATTTATTGTTAGGCTGCTGTTCTGCTGTAGACATTGGCTCTGATTATTTTTTCACTTGTTTTGTATATTATTGTTTTTCTAGGCCCCTTTGCTTCACGCTAACTGCCTGTCTGGGCTACTTGCTGTTCGGCAATTTGCTTCCCGCTGATTGGCTGCTATGCGTCTGGTGCTTCAAGCAGGGGGGGTCTGTTTTGACATTGCCTTGGCAACAGTCTCTGTCAGTCCTTCCCGGAAGCTGAGGGAGCCGTCGGCGGTAAGCGTGCGGTGGGCGCTTCACTGGGTGGGGTAAGTGCCATTCAAGTGGCAGTGATGTATATATGTTGTTTGTGTGCTGTGTGTTGTTGATGTCCCTAATGATAGAGATCTAAGAACCTCTGAACGATTATAGAATAAAAGTTTTTTTTTTTCTGATTTAAGTCTGGGAGGGCCACAATTTTTTTGGGTATGTCTGCATCATCTTCCTGGTTGTGCACCCCAGCAAGTGCTGTTTTTCTATATTGTATGTATCTATGTATGTATCTATGTATGTATCTATGTATATATGTGTGTGTTGCTTCAAATCAGTTTATAAAGTAATTTATATTGCAGGTGCACAAGGCAGGGGGAATTTGCACAAAAAACAAGACATGGCCTGGCAGTCTAGCCATTACTCAGTTACTAATCATGAGAATCAGAGAATTAGTTACAAATATCTGTAGATATGTGATATAAGCCATCCGCCACTTACAAGGCCCCTCTGTTAGGTGGTCCTAACTCTAAACTTTAGAGTCCCAATTGTGCGTCACATATCAAATATCTTTCTAAACTAATAGCTCACCTCTTATGGAGATCCCCAAGTCTCCAAAACAGCCACTCTGAGACAGCACCCCCTCTCACCTGCAATCCCAGACAGGCTTTAAAACACACATCCAAGATAGAGGCTGCTTCAAATCAGTTTATAAAGTAATTTATATAGCAGGTGCACAAGGCACAATATATATAGTCACAAATTGTTTCAGTAATACAAAGCCAGCCTTCCTCTTAATATGAAATACAAAGCATCAATTTATTATTTGGTATAGAGAGTCATTCATCATCAATAAAGAGTGCAAAAATTGCATAAGAGCATAATAGACTGTGATAATATTAACACTGTGGCCCATGGATCGCATAAGAATGAAAGATTTGAATCCAAGTATAATTGCAATCAATAACTATTCCAGTTTGGTCAGTCCAAAGTTCAAAATCAACATGAATAATACAGTGTGGGTGTGGGTCCCCGCATAGAAACTCCCAATTTCGAAAACCCTGATTCCTCCCAAACTGGCTGAGATTTCGATTGTATATGCCTCAAGGAGGCATTGCACGGAGCACCAAGCTTTCGGTGCTCCGAAAAGTGTTAAGTCCCCCACTACTTCCCCTAATTCTTACCCTGACCCTCCCCCTAACCTACCCTTACTTGCAGCCTGACCCTAACCCCGCAGAAAGAGTTTACTCACCTGTCCTATAGCGGCGGCAGAGTGATCTGCTCTTTCCAAATGTGAATGGGTGAGTATGCCATACTCACCCATTCAAAAAAAAAAAAAGTATAAAATCGTAACCATTCAAATAGGGACATCCAAAAAGAAACTTTCGGATATCCCTATTTTGCAACTGAGACATTCTAACTGGGGAATGACAATGGTGTCCTATGCTCACCAACCACAGTTTTGGAAAAAGATCTTCAGGGTAAGAGGAGGCATAATAAGTTGTTAGGGCCATGCATCAGTCTGAAAAACTTTTTGAACACTGAACTGCTAATAACAGGTTGTCTGATCGGGACACTAACCATCCTAAAACCTTGCCAGGGTCCAACTGGACCACCTCACGTTGGTTTCATCCTAATCGGTGCATGTATGTCCAAATGCATACCCAGATAGACAGACTAATGACTTCTATATATAAGATTACATTATCGTTGTTTGGCCTGTCATACCCCTCTGTATTATATTGTTTTCGAAGCAACAAATAAGGATTGGTGTAATTAGATTACAGACATCTGGCCGCCAAGGTCTTCTATTTGAAATTTTTTGGGGGAGTAATAGCTTTAGATTATTGAAGGATCATTTTGAGATTGATGTATTGATTATAGGGGTTGTCAAGGCTTTCTATTTGAATTCTGTATTCTACTGAAAAACTGTGTACTTGGGAAGTATGTGGAACCAGAATAGTGTGCATTATATTATATTGGAAAATAAAAGTAAAACATGCACAAAAACATATAATGCATCAGGAGGGTATAAATGTGCTGCCATGGAGGAGTCAAGGAAACTATATTAACAGATATTATATTATTTCTTTATCCTCCTATGGTAGCACTTAACTAAATAGCAGATATCCAAGCAGTTACCATCAACAGGTAGGTCAAACATAAATGAAAAAAATAAAAAGTTAGTGTGGAAAAAATACTGCAAAGTAAGATTGCTTTAAAAAAATAGAAGTGTTAATACTTTTTTTTATTTATTAACGGAATGCAAAATGAATCAAGAGAATAGAAATCTAAATAAAAATCCATAGCTGCTGTGACCACCCTTTGCCTTCAAAACAGCATAATATTTTTAGGTACAGTTGCACACAGTTTTTGAAGGAACTCAACAGGGAGGTTGTTCCAAACATCTTGGAGAACTAAACAAAGATCTGTGGATGAGAGCTTGTGCAAATCCTTCTGTCTCCATGTAATCCCAGACAGACTCAATGTTTAGATCTTTGTTCTTTATGCTGAAGATAGTTCTTAATGACATTCGACCGGACTCACACCAAATCCCTTGCCCTCCCTCCCAGCCTAATCTACTTCTGTCCCCCTACCCACTTTACCGAACTTCCCCCATAGCATGCCATGGTACGCCTCCTTTCGCTTAAATAACTACTTTAAAGACCGCACATAGTTAATCTACGTGCCTAAGGGCAGCCTGATTACGCATGCCCACTTTAACAAATCATAAAAATACGCACTTAAGAAACCTATGCTTCTTAGGTATGAATCAGGGCCATTGGCTATATGTTTCGGATCGCTGTCCTGCTTCAGAATAAATTTAGAACCAGACATCTCCCTAATGAAATTCCTTGATGGAAATGTACTTGCCTTTATTTCAAAGTATTAAAACTGTCCCTAAAAAAACTTATTCTTTTATTTTTTTTCTTCCCTTGTGAGAGGATGACTATTTGCTTTGTTTTTCTAATTAAATAAATTTTCCTATATAAATAAATTCTATATACCCTAATTAAATCTACATTATGAAATTTGGCTTCTTTCTCGTAATTAGGTTGAAGACATAAGGAAGGAAGGACTATTTCCTGGTTGAGATGAAATGTAGATACTAGTTTTGGAAGGTATTTGTTTTTAGTCCTTAACACCACTTTTTCCTGAAAAAAATGGTGAATCGTTCCTCGGACCATAAACCAGTAGTTCTGAAATCCTTCTTGCCAAAAGTTATGGCTACCAAATATACTACCTTCTAAGTTAAGTACTGTAGCGGAATCTCCTGGTGCAGTTCAAAAGGTGCTTGTGACAGTACATTCAGCACAAAATTCAAGTCCCACAGAAACATAGGAGAGCTATATGTGGGCCTTATCCTGTTAACCACTTGAATGAAACCTTTTAAGTACTTGTCCAGAGCTAGCTCTAGTTCCAACAAAGCACCAAGTGCCAAAATCTGTACCTTAATGGAGCTCAGAGCTAGACAATCACAAAGGATTTGTCTACCACTAGGTGCACAACCAGTGGAATCCAAGCCCAACGGGCCCAAAAAGGTAATCACTGTCACTTTACCCATCTGAATCACAGCTCTGCTTTTTTTTTTTTTTTTTTTTTTTTTTTTTTTTATTGCTTTTGGTTAGATAATTAAGGGTAGATAATTCCTACTAGTAGTGCTGTAAAATAACAATAACTGGATATGAACATCAGTCAAACATATGCATATAGGAGTATCTTATACAGCTTTAACTTGACATCAACTTTTGCCCACCCTGAACATGTCTGGGCAGCCATAGTATACGGGCGTCTTAAAGGGGAAGGAACCACCAGGATAGGCCAGTCCTGCACCTCCTCTCCCTGTCTGACTACCGCAAGCACCAGCAAGGAAAATGACTGGATTGTGGGAAATCCTGTAACCAGAGCCACATAGGTAAGCCCCTCTCTACCTAATACACTTCTTGGGCTCCTAACAGGAAGAATCACCCTGGGAACCTGAACTGAGCTGCTTATATAACTTACGGTCGGGCTCCAAGTAGGAGAATGAATTAACCATTTAGAAGAATAGGGGAAAAAAACAACATAGGAAATGTCGATACACGATAAAAAATTTTTTTTTATTTAATTCAGGATTGGGCAGATGGGCACATAATACTAGACAGCGATTTCAGGACTGTCTCCAACCTTGAAAATACATCTCAAGCAAGTAGGGAATCACAATACATTGTCACCTATAACTCTACTTATTAACTTGCTGTGTCACACTACGCAGCAGACGGCGCTGTACTTATCCTTTGAAGTACCGTCTGTCAGCTGCGTTCTCCTGTCGGCTCCGTTCACCTGCTCATCGGGGCTGTCATTCCCCGTAGTGGCAGTCTCCTGGTGCTGTCCATCCATCCGCATATCACTCTCCTAACCTCACATGCTGCTTCCTGAATCCCTGCTAGAGAAGACAGTTCTGTGAGCAGCATCAAGCCTGCTTCTCCACGCTCAGCTGCTCTTCTAATCAAGCTTGCTTTCCAAGTCCAGCTGCATTAACCCTGCATTGTCTGCTATCATGATTCTGATCCTGAAGCTTACCTGCACTACTGCAATTCAGCTCAGCTAAATCTGTGCAATCCAGCTCAGCTAAACCTGCTGAATCCACTCCAGCTTACTACTACCAATAGGAGATCACTTAGGGGTAGCACATGACCTGGCTACCCAATCCACAAGCAGGGCGGGCTATTTAAATCCTGTGAACTGATCCCTCAGTGTCGGAACAACTTAGTCTCTAAGGTGCCTGGTTATATGTGGAGTTGTCCAGCCTGCATCCAGTCCAGCCTGCAAGTCTGCATTCCATCAAGCATATCCGGCTTTGCCTGCAGAATCCCTTCCAGCTCTGCAGGCCACGCAAGTTACCCAGCTCTACTCCTCGGTCCTGAGGACCTGTCCTGATCTGCACAAGGGCTTATGCCCACAACTGACCCTGTTCCATCAAAGGCAGTGACATGCTGTATCTTGCAGACTCCTGAAGGTTTCACCACTTAGTGGAGAAACTACACAGAAATTAACAATTTTACATACATCTAATTAATAACCCAGTTCATGCCTCCCTGAACTGAAGATTTGAATTTTCCCTCATTGGCTCTGATAAATTTTAAATCTCAATTAGAATTTTTTTCTTCAAATTATACAGACTAGAATACAGAACAGAGAACATCACTTTATTTTGGGAATCTTCAAAGCCTGTATTGTAAGGTCGTTTGATAGATGTTTTTCCTATGCTTCACTCAGCACCTTCATGCCTTGAATACCAAATTCACCTTCACCTATACAGTGCTCCATCTTCACAATACAGACCTTCGCAGGAAACAAATACAAAAAGGCAAAAACACTACATGAAACTTTTTATACAGAAAAGCTTAAATGTCACTAGACCACCCAAAACATTTCTGAAAAAACAAAAACAAATAAAAAAATTTTTTTAAATGGTAGGTAGGTTGCTAGCAAATTTAGTTACGATGAACAACTCAAAAAAGATCACCTCTATTACAACCTCAGCTACACAAATCATCTTGGAGCCCCATCAATTCTGAAACGCTTTTTTTGTTAGATTTATACACAACTATAAAAACCAGTTACAGACCATCCCCACCCATGGATTGAATTTTCTAAAGGAAGCAGGGCTCTGTAAGTTGACTGAGGAAGAAACCTATTGCTAGCACCCACAACAAATTTAGGAGGTGAAGGGGGGTATTTGCAATTTATCCAACCATAAAACCCCTGGCCCTGAAAGATTGCCTTCAGATTATAAATGCCTATCTATGCCTAACAAATACATTAACATTTTCCAATTGATAGTATTTATACTGAAAACTATCCTCACAACCCTACCACATTCAGCTCAGAAAAGGTTAATTAAGGAAGGCACTCTATACAAACCATTCTATAACAAACAGCAGCCATGACACCCACACTCACACCACCAGAAAGAGCCTTTGATGTGAAGAAAGCATTTGATCGTATTTCATGGGTACACTTAGAGAATATTCAAATTTCAGCCATTTGGCCCCATATCTTTGTGCATTTTTAGAGCCAATTAGGACTAAAAAGAATCTTCTGAACCAATAACAATCTATACTCCCTTTCCTTCCCTTTCGGATAGGCATAAGATTGCCCTGGCCCTTCTCTCCTTTTCAATCTGCTTTAAACCCCCACTTGAGACACCTAGAAAACATAAAGGACTGAAAGGGAATATAAACGAGGTACATTAGAAATAAAAGTAGCTGCATTTGCAGATTTGAGACTTCCAAACCCACAGAGCTCAGATTGCCATGTCCCACATCTTGAAAAGCTAGAAGATTATAAGATTGTCTCAGGGTTCACATTAAGGACCTGATTCACACTAAAGAATTCTTATGATTTTAGGTGCGTATATTTAAGAACAGATGAAGACATTATTCAACCCCCACCCCTGCATGTCAGTCTCTCACCCAGGCTGAACCTCTGCATTGGAACAACCTATCAGGCAATCCACCACCCTCCAATTCTTCAAACATTCCCTCAAAACCCACAGGCTAGCTTACCCATCCTCCACCTAAGCTTACATACCCTCCCCATCCCTGTCTCCTGTTTGTAACCCCCTCCCATTTAGCATGTTAGCTCTTATGAGCAGGGCCTCCTCCCTCCTGTCATTACCCCTCCACCTTGTCCTTAATTCCCACCTTCTCTACACTCTCTCTCTCCCCCCTTATTCATCTGCTCCTACACTCATATCCTTCTCTATTTTCCCTA
>WWET01004433.1:0-13574 GCA_011038615.1 Limnodynastes dumerilii | reverse complement strand
GAAGGGCAGGGCAACAAAATTGCTAAAGGGTATGGAGTCATTGAGGAAAGGCTAGCCAGTTTAGACATGTTTACTTTAGAAAAGAGGCGTCTAAGAGGAGATATGATCAATCACTTTTTACCCCAAGAACTGTACACAAGGGGGCACGGAAGGGCAGGGCAACAAAATTGCTAAAGGGTATGGAGTCATTGAGGAAAGGCTAGCCAGTTTAGACATGTTTACTTTAGAAAAGAGGCGTCTAAGAGGAGATATGATCAATCACTTTTTACCCCAAGAACTGTACACAAGGGGGCACATGTGGAGTCACTGCCAGGGAAGGGTTCTTCACAGTAAGGGCAGTCAGGATGTGGAATTCACTGCCAGAAAAGGTTGTGATGGCAGATTCACTGGATATGTTTAAGAAAGGATTAGATACATTTTTAGCAGAAAAGGACATTCAGGGTTACCAGGACCGCTGATTTAAATAAAGGACAGTAGTGGAGCAAGGTAGAAATGTATGTATTTATTTATCTTAGGATTGCAACAGTTTTGATGTTGCTTTATATGGATTAACTTCCAATATAAAGATAGGGATCGCAGGAGATCCAAAATAGGTTGAACTTGATGGACTGTTGTCTTTTTTCAACCTCATCTACTATGTAACTAAGTCCAGTTTGTAACCATCGTCTCTCCTCCAGTACCCACATGTGTCAGTGGTGGAATTTTTTTTTACAAATTTCCCTAAACGCTGGAAAGTCTTCCACCTACTTTGACTTCTACCAGGGAACTTTCACAGTCACTGTGCCATCTGTCAAAGTGCACAAACATTATATCCTGAAGTCTACCACTGACCACTTCGGTAGCTGCGACCTGGTCTATATGACCTAGCTGCTTTAAATCCTTGCAAACTTCTGCTGAAATTCTTGTTGCTTGTACCTTATCTTGTGGAAGCTAGTGTGACATCCCTACTGATGTTTTACTAATTAGGTCATCCATCTTCTGTCCAGCTTTTTGATTGGGTGTCTGTGACTCATGGTGTCAGCCACAGTGAACTGCACATGACCGCTTCAGTAGCTCCTTTGTTGTAGCCGTGAATCTGACTGAGTCAAGAGAATCATATGGCAGGGGAAGTTGTGTTCGGCTGTTTCCTCCCAGCCAGTTGCGACATAGCAATCGATCCACGGAGCACCGAAAGCTCTGTGCGCCGACGTGGTAAGTAAAAATAGTCCCCCACTTCTTTAAGTCCCCCACTTCTTCCCCTAATTCTAACCCTCCCCTCTCAATACCCTAACTCTCCTTTCCTGGCAGCCTGACCCTAACCCTCCCTTATTTGCAGCCTGACCCTAACCCTCCCTCCCCCACACAGATAGTTTATTCACCTGACCCTGGAGGCGGAGGGATATCGGTAATTGCGAAAGTGAATGGGTGAAGTATGCCGAACTTGGTAAGTATTTGAAAAAGGAACATCTGAAAAGGAACTTTCGGAAGTCCCTTTTTCGTAAAATCAGATTTTCTGGCCGAATATTGTAACCGGTGGGGTTCTTATACTGCTGGGACTTTTTCTTTCCGGTTAGTGGCCCAATAAGGAGTAGTTGACCCAGAGGTGGCTGCCATGGGGGAGGATGAGAAAATTTGTTTTGGAGGTAATTTATAGTAGGAGGCCTGGGTTAAGAAAGATTGTTAAGCAGGTAGAGAGGAAGCAAGGTCAGACAAGAATAACAAAATGTCTCAGAAAATAAAACAAATTTTGTGCACAGTTGAATTAAACCGGAAGCCAGGGAACAGAGGGGAACACCAAATTGTTTCAGCTAAGCGTTCCATTGCCATAGCAAAAATTAAAGGGCATAGGGGGCAACCTTGATGGGTGCCATTTTTAATGAGAAACGAGTTGGACAGGAAACCATCTTTAAAGATCGCATGTACGCAAAGGAAACACTACGTAGATAGCGTAAAATAGTTACTAGGCATGTGTAGTAAATATAGGCACGTAAATTAAAAAAAAAAAAAAAAACTGTTGTTGTTAATCTGGTCCATAATCTCCACACGAGAGGGGGAGGAACCAATTTCTGTGTATCCCAGCTACAAACCATCTGGGCATGGTCTGATCAGACTCTAGTTGGAATGGTCACGGATGTCGTGTGCTGGAGAATCCACTCGTCTGTAAGGATTAAATTAATACAGGAATATGTTTTGTGGGAGGCAGAGTAGAAAAAGTTATCTCATTCTCCAGGGAGTAGGTCCCTCCAAACATCAAAAAGGTTAAAGGGTGAGGAAATTTGGATTGTACAAAAAGACTATAGGCAGACCTTCCTGAATAATTTGCATCTCTCCCCCCTCCCATAGAATGGAAGTGCTTCCGCTTACTGCTCTGTACCATCCTGCCATCATGAGAAATACCAGGCTGGATATGGATGGAAAAATGCTCCCTTACAGAAATAGTGTACAGGAAAGGAAATAAAGAACTCACCTGCAACTTGAAAGGGTGCCTGGTCAATTCTCTGTTGGACACCACTCAAAAGATCCTCGATTTCATTTTGAACTTTACTTATAACTTCATCCATAAGTCCTACATCTGAGATCCCTTTCAAGAATAACAGGGTCTCCTCTAAAAGTAGAAGGACCACAAATTTCATTAGTCATCTCATGTTATATACAGAGCCTAAAAATGTATTCTTTTAACAACAACCTCAAGAATAGAAATATTGTCTGAAGTCAGATCATGTTCAAAAATTGATGATGATATACAAATTTACTTTTCTGAAGCCTTGGAAAAAAAACTTGAGCTTATTGCTAACTATGCTACAAACCCCTCAAGTTTTAGCACTGCAACGTATGGGGCCAAGGAAATGGGGTAACTCCTCAAAGACCTTCTAAAACTCAGTATGTAGTCTGCAGAGAAGCATACTAGATGCACAGAAGGTTTAGAAGCAGACACTGGGACATCAAATAGTCACATATACACAAGTTTAACAACTTTAATAAACAAAAATCAAAGAGAAGACTTTACTTTTTAGTATTTATTTTTCTTTTTTATACACTACAGCAGGGGTGGCCAATTAGTCCGGACCTAAGAGACTAGCTATAGATACTTCACAGAGCCACATACACATACATATGTGCAGTTTTCTTTTTGTTTAAAAGACAAGTATTTCATCCAGTCATGGTGGAGTAACATGCATAGACAATGACAGACTTTTTTTATGTTCTTCTCTTCTAATTAGTGGAGATGGCCGTCAGAGATGGTATGTTTTTGTATCCCCAAACTCCATCACTCTATTTTCTTATAATTTAAATACATGAGACTCCTCCTACCTTGTGCTATTTGATAGCAGTAGTTGCAAATCAGGAATCTCTTTATGTGCAATGTGGAAATTGCACTTTATCATCACGTTTGCTTTGTTTACTGTGTCTACATAATTGATAATACTTACTATTTCAATATAAAGTATTTGAAATCTGTTATGTTTCTGGTACTAAATGTTTTTAAAAAACACACCTCCCGACATGAAATATAGGACACAAACACATAATATAACCATCCGAAGAGTAACACTGTACTCCACATTTTCAATATGTTTAAAGTCATTTGTAACTTATAGAGAGGAAGCCAACATATACTATATTTAAAATTAATATTTTGGGGGTTTTTTTTGTTTGTTTTTCATTTGCATATGATTTTTATTAACAGTTAGATATAAAGTTCTGTTCAACCCCCACACTATGCACACATAGGGAACCTGAAATGACGCATCTATACTATCTTATGCAGGGCTGGCACAAAGTCTGCTCACTCCGTGCAAGAGATTTCAAGGTGCCCACTCATATTTAAATAAATAAAAAATGTTTACAAATGATGTTTGCTTAATTGATGTACCTGTGACTGGTGAGTGACTTCTGTTCCACATACAGAGTCAGAGACTGCATAAAACAGACTAGCAACGGCATTGCTCCAGTCTCAGTGCAAAATTGCACAAAGCCTGTGCAAACTGGTGCCAGCAAGATCGAGCGGAGTATGTTCAGCAACACTCACTATTTTGCACATGGTGCTGACGTCATGTCAGTGTAACGCTGCTATGAGTCTGTCTCTAATTGAGGGTGCACCCCTGTAGCTGGACGTGTGTCCTGTGCAGAGATGGATTTAGACCTCATGTAAAGGTATCAGTTTGGGCCCTCTTATCCAGTGACCCCTCCCCACATAAGTACACTTGTGCACACTGCACCAGGTCTGAGCAAAATATACAGATTTATACATATGAAACATAGCAATTGTTGCATTAGTCAAGTGATAAATGACAGTTTGGTAAGATATTGTGTTAGTTTTTATGTGCCCATAATAAAGACCAAATTACATTGCATTGTAGTATGATCATTTTCATACTATGCAACCAAAGAGAAAATTTAATCAGGCCTTAACAGATGTATCCAAATACTAGAAATAAGCAATAGTTTAAAGGCCAAAACTATCTTGCGTAACTGCAAAACCCAGCTCCATCAACAGGATTACTCAGTCTATGCAACTCCCAAGTATAACAGATGGTTAATGGTTACCAAAGCCCATCCATCCAAAATGGAAAAAACAAACACTTAAAATAAATAAATTATGTTAAATTTGTGCTAGATAACATTCTCAGACCATTAAGGTGCATTTTGTTTTAGGTATCTTAGTGGACTAAAGAGCGAGACCTATTAATGTAATATATGTATTAACAAATTCGTCACACAATAACGTTCAAAGTATTTTAACACATTTTGGAGATGGAGATGTAGTTGCAGGAATCTCTGTCCTTACCAGATATTTCTTCTGTCTCCTTTTTGCTTCGATCTTCCCTATTCATATGCACTGTGGCAGTAAGACCAGGACCCCACTCTATAGAACCATCCTCCACTGTTTCCTCAGACACATTTAAAGAAGAGAGACTGCCTTAGATGAGAAAGGCAAGAAATTACATATGGATTTGTGTGCATATTTTTGGCATTCCATAAGCAATATAAAGCTACAGTGGGAAGGAAAAATGTATATATCTATAATCTCATACCTTCTCCCATGGTAGGGGTTTGCACTACAGTGCTCTGCCCTGGAAAAGGTGCACGGGCACTGCTTATCAGAAGGTCAAACTTGGTGCTCCGACAAGTGTTTGTGCAGAGTTTGTCATGTTGGTAGAAATCTATTTGCCCAGAATCCATCATTTTCCTAAAAATAAATGAATTCAGCAAAAATCTGCAATACACCAGCTTGACCACCATTTTAATACTTAAAATGCAAGTAAAAGGAAACAGTCTCCTTATTCCTCTCCTGAGTAACGTCACTACTTTAGCCAATCGATAGGAGAAAACAAATCGCCTATGGAGACACCAGGAATTTTGCTCTTAATAGGATTGGAACAGATCTCAGTCATGCAGCATGGACATCTGTAAATGTTATTTTCTACACAAGGTATCTTGTGGCTCAGTAGAGATTAGAGATTTTTCCTACAAATCTACATGAACTTAATATAACATAATATCATAACATATATAAAGACCAGTTTAGTGTACTTCAAAAGGAATTAATTTTTTTACTGGCAACAAGATTGAAAGGGAAGAAAGAATGAGTGACCCTTTACAGGTAGATATAGACACATAAAAAATAATTTTTTTAAACTTAAATATTGCTTATACAGTTTGTTGGCAAAACTTCACTTCACAAACACTGCTCGTGAAGTTTTCATAGAGCTACTATTATCTATTTAACAGATTTCTATTTTAACAATGCTTCTATAAAATACCCACCTTAGCATGACTCCTTCCAGACGAATGGCACGCTTCCAATCCTTTAAAGTTGATTTGCCAGCCAGATGTACAAAGTGTTTAGGACTGATCATCTGGTCATTAAACTGTATACAAAAAGCAATACATAAAAACACTAAGTAAACACTGTAATATTTCTCCAACATATATGCGGTCTTCTGCTGTTTTCATCTTTTACCTTGACACATTTGACATTGATGCCAGGACACACAAATTTCTTCCACAGTAAAACAGCTTTGCTGTCCCCACAAGTGATTGGATATGCAATATCAATATCTTCACCTAACTCCACAGTACCACCATCTACAAAGCAAAGAATAAGTTTAGTAAAAGGTTACCACAGCAAGCGCTAATAGTTGCCCTGGGTTACTAACCAAGTGTGTCTCCCATCTTCAGAGTGTGAGTTTCCAGAGATACAACAGCTGCATTTGTGTCTGACATCTCCTCATACATTCTGCATAAACAAGAAAAAATGGCAGTATGGGTAGTTAGAATAGCAAAAAAGTTTAATAAAAAGCAATAATACACAGCCTTACATATAATTTTATTAAATATTGAAAAACTTTAAAAAGCTTACTCATGAGGAATTGGTTGCAACTGCAGTATAACCTGCGTTTTTGTGTCCTCAGGATCCTCCCCTTCTGTGCAGTCACTAGGAATCACCACAACGTCCCCCATAGGGACTGTCACCTCAGCATTCGCCATTTATTACATGGATAGTTTACATGTATTTAGAGACCTGCTAATGATTACAAGCACAATTAGTTTTAAAGTTTTTAGTGCACAACGTCAGTTAAGCTCTATAATGCACATTCAAGCCTATATCTTACTAGTATCCTACAGAAGCTTATGAAAATGAATACACAGGGTAGAGTTGCACTTTAGGATCCTTATCACACTCCTGTCTTACACCTTTCGTCAATAAAGACACTGCACATCACTTGGTGGCACTGTTAAACTACAACCAATAACATAAAACCTGGATACCCTGGAGAAAAGACTAATGACACAGTAACTCAATCAGCATCAAGTCATCTGATGCCCACCTCACAGTTGTTCGATCAACGATCCTCGCCCTGGACTATCCGGATCTAGGATGAACGCGCATGCACTAATCACACCCACTGAGTCGGCGCATTGCTGATATTTCCGGTCATGTGATAATGCGAACTCGCTGAAGTAAGGTGTGTGCAACTTAGCTAACAGAGCGGCTTTACTTGTAGCCCTAAGCAGCTATAGTGTACTACAAGTACCCCGCCGACACGTTTAAATGTAGAATTTTGTCAGTAAATGTCTGCTACTGCAGTATTTTCGTTTGTAACTTGTAATAATTACAGCTTTGTGTGGCAGCAATACCTTAGTATAAAATTGCACATGGATTCAAAACACTTCTGTAACCAGGTAACTCCCAGAACTGTGCTGTCAACTTGTGCCTCTAGATTTATGGTGCAGTAAAGCCTCATATATGTGTTTCAATAAATTCCAAGAAAGTGCCCAAAACAAAGAATAGACCGCGTTTATGAAGCATACAGCATATGATATAGTTAATTACCTGTATTTTAATATTATTAACGTTTAGTAATATGGTATCCCATACCAACCAACATTTTGAACAAATAAGCCCCGTCTCTGTCCCACCAAAGCCTCGCCCCCTTTGCCATGCCGCACAGGGAAAAATCAAATAGAAATACAAAAAAACCTGCCTCCGTGTAGCCCACTTGTTGGGACAAACTAAAAGGCGGTCAGAACGGTTGCCCCAAATCAGGGCTGTCCCGCTGGAATCAGGACAGTTGGGAGCTATGGTATCCATACCTCACAACATTTGAGAATCGAAAAGAGAGACAAAATTTTGCGGCCTAGTGGGGGGGGGTAGTCTATTACTGACCAGTAGGCATGTCTGGGAAAAGTAGGTGTGTCTTCCCCAGAGGGCATGCCTAGTTTATTAATTTAGATATCCATATTTCTGCCCCTTATTAATAGGACTGTCATCCATATGTCTGCTCCTTATTATTTGTCCAGCCTCCATATGTCTTCCCTGTTTATATGTCTGCCCGTTTATATGTCCAGCCTCCATATGTCTGCCCCTGTTTATATGTCCAGCCTCCATATGTCTGCCCCTGTTTATATGTCCAGCCTCCATGTCTGCCCCTGCTATTATATGTCCAGCCTTTATATGTCCAGCATCCATAAAAACGGGCGGATTGGGATACTAAAGTGGCCCTGGGAAAAATTATCAAAGTGGCCTCATGTAAGCATCAACAAATAATTGGTCAGTGGGGCTAACCTAAGAGTGGGTGGGGTTAACACATCATTATCATCATTTAAAGAAAAAAACAAATTTTGCCCCTCCCCCTGTATTAATGCAATTTATATTTATAATTTGTTAATGGAGAGATCTATAGCATGGGCAATATAATCTAATATGATCAAGAATCTATGTTGTAAATTGAAAGGGAATGCATTTCATGTAGTTTGGTGAAGAAATGTTCATTGTAGTAGCCATAGCGCTTAAGCTGGCCACACACTAGAGCAATTATCGTGCCGATTTGCCAATTATCGTAGATTGAAAAAATTATCGCTGTAGTGTGGTGCCTATAATTTCCCGAAACTCACGATAATCCTCCCAAAATGTCCGCCAGCTGATAATCGCATTTTATGGGAATACCAATTGATTATCATTTATCGTTTGCAAAATTGTGCAGTGTGTGACCATTTACAGATAATCTTATAAGTTAACTAATGATTTTTATGTTTTTCCACACCCCTGCAGGGTTCTATCTTGATGTACAGAACGTCCTTCCTGTTTGTATCACGTGAGCAGTACTGCAAGTGCCGTTATATAATATAAACCTGCAATTAACCAGCATTGTGTTTGCGCGAATCTTTGCACGGTGTGTTACAGAATATACATGTATATTTGAAATAAGGACCCATTATGACCCTGTCTCCCAAGTGCAATGTAAGCAAAGTTCAATGTGTAATCTATGTATTATGCACTACAACAGGCTATCTACCAATACAGAAGAGAAATGCAGAAGAAATAAAGAGCAAGTTTTTCTAATACATTTTTTTTTATTGTAGCACTTGTCCTGAAGAAGATAAAGCTTTTCTAATGGACCTTTATTACAGTTCAAAACAAACCACGAAGTAGAAAACTGTACAAATAAAATATAGCAGCACTGCTGTAGTAAAAAAGACTTCACAAATAAAGACTGTACGAAAAAAGACTGTACAAAATAAAAATAAAAGATGATCAAGTTATCAGCAATATCTCTCCAGTATTACAAAACAAAAACCTGTGCAAATTTAGCAAACTGGAAGAACATTATGAATCTTTAAACCTCTGCTATTTTTTTAACATATTTAAGCAGCCATGCCATTTTAACCATCATGACTATCTGATGTCTTTTCGTTAAGTTTGCTGTGGAGACACAGTCTTGGACCATTTTTTCTATTTCTCCAGCAGTTACTTGAAGCTTTGTTTTTTCTGGTTGTATTGGCTTTTCATCAATGTTTTCATCCTTTACGTCACTCTCTGTGCTGCCATCGGATATATATTATATTAATATAGAGAAAGAATGTAAATACTAGAATACACAGAGACATGCATTCTGCAAGTTGTACATAACTGTCTAGTTAATTTAATGGATTTTACGGGTTTTGTTTTGTTTTGTTTTGTGATTTTTCTTTTGTTATCGTATTATTTGTAGTGAGTTTTCTATAGTTGATAGTAGATATATAGTTAATAGTTCAATAGTTGATATATAGCTTATAGTTCTATAGTTGCTCCTTTTGGTTTTCAATGTTAATATATTGTGTTTTTATCTTGTTTCAATGTATTCTTGCTGCTTTTTAATGTTCTTTATAGTTCTATAGAATTATGTTAAAATTATTTGGTAGCATTTAGGTATAGATTATAATTTATAAGTATAGTTTAAACCTATTAAGTATTATTTAAAACTATGTATGTATGTAAGTATCATTGCTGGTGACCCAGGGGGCATCACAGAACATCCTTTATTTGAAAGTTAATATGGTGGATTACAAATTTGGCTTGGAATAATACACAAACAACTTTTATAAAGACTATTGAGACAACTGTATACCTTGGTCTACATGTAAATCTGACATCAAGTTGGCTCCCATTTTTTCTTCATTGGTGCAAGCAATATCTTAAAGAATATACAGTGGTTTGTATTAATAAGCAGCATCTACACCTACAAAATCTCCTAAAATGCTTCTGTCAATCACACTCGGATCTGCCCCTTATGTAAAACATGTGACGATTATCGCATAGTTTGTGGCCACAAAAGATTTTATGCACTACGATAAAAGCACTGAAAAATCGATCCCTTTTTTTTTTTTAAATCGGACGAATTATTGCATAGTCTATGGCACCGATATCGTTACCTCTCACTAGCGGGAAAATTGGGACAATTATCTAGAATCTCACGCTGTGACGATAATCGCTCTAGTGTGTGCCCAGCTTTAAGCGGAATTAGGCTTGTTTTTTCATGAGTCACAGTATATTTTTGCTTGCCGTGGGTTGCGGTTTTTTGGCCTTGTTTTTTTTCCTTTTGTTTGAAGTTTTTTTTCCTTTTGTTTGAAGTTGTCAGCAAAGCAGCGGGGGGNAGAGGTGGGGCGCAGAGGGGGGGGGGGGGGGGGGGTAGTGTAGTATAGTGTAGTGTAGCAGGTAGTATAGTGTACAAGTATGTGTGTGTGCTTTATATATATATAAAACATACACACATATATATGTATGTATGCTTGGGCTTGATTTTGAGCTTTTCAGGATTAGATTGGGCCTGTTTGGGTTTGGTAGCAGTACAGTAAATTTTATGCAGCTAGCATTGTATGCAGGCACAGATATAATTAATATATGCCTTGTACATTAATAATTAACTGGCTTCCCTGGTCCTGGGTGTAGCTGTTGCTCCTCACATGGACCTGATTCAGAGATCCGCTGCCGATGGGATCTCAAATATACGCATCTAAGTTTCAGGTCGGAGCAGGTTACAACCCACTGAATAAACAGTCACTCCCCTTGCAAACAGCGGCGGATCTTAAAGTTACACTTTCCCTCATCTCAATGCCTCCCCCCGCCCATATTTATGCAAATCCTTCGGGTCCTATATTTACGCAGCACTTCGGATCTTAAGTGCTTGCGATTGATTCACAGATCCGCGCTTACCGAATTTAGGATCCTAACCTCTACGTAGATGGCGTTGCACTATTACTGCGCATGCGCAATGATGCGAAAAACGCTTGATTTTTTTTGTTGTTTTTTTTTTTTCCTGTGAGATAACAACAGACAACAACAAAAAAGCAACAGGCAGCAACTAGACAACCCCATGTCTATCCTTTGATTATTTATTTTCTTACTTACCTTTGATGACTTCTCCCGTCCTCTGTCTCTTCTGATCGCATGGTGCAGCAGTACAAAATCTTTTTTTCTAGAATGGCAGAAACCGTGTAGGTTAGGTCTCTGCCTTTTATAGTAACAGATTTGGTCTTACAGGGCTCACATAGGAGCCCTGCGTTACCAGTACTGTTATGTGAAAAAAGCCCTGCATATACAACAGCACGAGCTAAAAAGAAACAAAAAACAACTTTGTCCTGAGAGTCTAAAGTTGTAAAGCGGACGGGACGGGGGACAGTCTCCCGAAAGATGGAATTGGGACAGTTGGAAGGTATGGGTATCTGCAGTGCCGTACAGAGGCAAAAGGGAAGACAATAATTACATATACCTGGATGTTTTGTCAGGCATACTACATGTCCATATATATTAGTAGAACGTTCAATTGACTTCTTTTCTCACCTCATCTTTACTTTGGACCAGCTGCAAAGCTATGTGGTGGAAGTCAATTTCGGATCCCTGCAGCATTCTAACTCCAATACAAAGTTACGATAGAAAGACCCTACGTTAAAATATCTGCCCTGTCTTTACGTAAAATGGGGGTAAGTAAGGATAAGGGAGCATTTTCTCAACTTAGCAATTGGAAATAGCCCCTTTGTAGTAAGTATGGATCTGGTCCCCTCAAATTATTCAAATAAATAAATAATATCTCAACTTGTGTGTATAATGACCACAATAGGAACTTCATGTGTTTTTTCATATGATGGCATGCTTTTCATATGTATGCAGCATTAGTTCTACAATTCTTCAACTTAATTGGCATAGCTGATATCAAGCCTAAACAAAGAGTATTACAATGATTGTTTTATACTCTGAGCAGAGGAATGATAATGACACTACGATGATGATTTAAAAGGAGCAGTGGATACTGTGATGATGACTTGAAACTGAGCAGTGGATACTGCGATGATGATTCCCCACTCTGAGCAGCAAAATGACAGTAACACTGTGCTGATGAGTTAGTGGTTAGCTATGCATAATATTCAGAATAGCTTGGCTGACCAAAGGAAGACTGAGAATACACTATGGGCCAGATTTAGTAAGCTGTGGAAAAGGAAAAGCTCTTATTTTCCTAATACATACTAGAAAATATGATTGGTTGCTATGGACAACATCTCTACTATTCCTTTCCTGCAGCTTAGTAAATCTAACCCCAGGAGTTTCAGGAATGTGATACTGGTGTACTTATTGCACTGGCACAGGTGGACCTGTGCCAGGCCTTTAAATAGCGAGCGCTCAGAGCCCATAGGCTGTTTCAAAAACATGCGATGAAGATCTCTACACCAGGCCAAATTCAGTGTGGTATGCATAAATATTATAGTAGAGCTGCAGTTGCTAAAACCTCATCACTATTAGATACCTCAAAGATGGGGAAATCTAAGACTAGTGGGGCTAAGGCCACTGCCACCACACCTGGTCAAACCCCTTCACCCGCTGGCTCCTCTTTACCAATGAGCAGCCATGAACCCTCAGACACGCCAACGGCAAGCTCGGTGACGTCTTCTGCTATGGCCAAGGAATGACAAAGGAAATATCCCTCATTTTACTACCTACTATTACCTTACAAAATTTAGCGGACCGTCATTCTACACAGTTGCAAGCCCTTCATGACAAGATCGAAGATCTTGAAAACAGGAACAGGAGGAACAATTTACGTTTTATTGGGGTTCCAGAACAGATTAAAGGCCCTGATTTAATTTAGTTTCTCACTAAAACATTGCCTTCGAGTATGGGTATCTCAGATTCTCTAGGGGTTCTGAAAATTGAGAGGGCTCACAGGTTAGGCAGGTAATACCAACAGACCGCGCCCGGTCATAGTCCGATTTCTCAACTTTCGCGAAAAAGAGCAAATACTGTTTGCATATAGACGTCAGGCGCAGGTGGTAATAGAAGGAGCTAAAATTCTGATATTTCAGGACTACTCGGTGGCGCTTTCTCAGAAGCGTAGGGAGTTTGCCCAACTTTGTAAGCACCTGGCAGAAAATGGTCAACGCTTTGCGCTCTTATACCCTGCAAAGTTGCGAATTGTTGAAAATGGGCAAACCCATATATTCGATAATCCCAAGGAGGCACCCCGTTATCAAGAGTCAAGAGTATCCCCAATGGTTTCTCCTGTTCAATCTCCTCGACATTCATCACCTGGATAGCAGAGGTGTATGGGTAAACTAGGGCAATTAAATTCCCCTACAGAATGATACAATACTATAGAGTAAATAATAATTACAATTATAAGTATAAGTACTATGATTGATCCTAAAAGATCAGGTTTTTTTCATGTTTTGGTGTATTCTGGTGATGTTCCCAGAATACACTTAGGTTTTGTTAAGTTAGAGGAAAATATTGAAAAAGAAGTGAAGTATTTTGTTAGTTTTAAAATCCTACGATCTGTTTT
>WWET01004432.1:104582-115044 GCA_011038615.1 Limnodynastes dumerilii | reverse complement strand
CTGTAATGAATTTAAAATGTCCCCACTTCTAGTGGAGCTTGCTGAAGACTTATCCCAGTTTACATCAGGTAGATTAAAATCACCCATAATTATTACCTCCCCTTTTAATGCCATTTTAGCAATGTCTTGCAATAGAATATTGTCCATTTCCTCCTCTTGCCCTGGTGGCCTATATATCACTCCAGTACGAAGAATAACCCCATGGATTTCTATGGTTATCCAAAGTGCCTCCAATACTCCCTATGTTCATGAACATTTTTTATTATTATTAGTATTACTACTTTTCATATTTTTGCAAAGCATCTATAAGGGAAACAACATTCTAACTTTTGTTGTCATTTTATTGTAATTTTTTTTTGCACAGAATTTGGCTTTGGATTTTTTTTTTATCAAGTGTAAAAAATAGAACTGAGTCTAAATAAATAACATATAACACATAAAAATGGATATGTATGATATATACACTGCTCAAAAAAATAAAGAGAACACTTAAACATTACAATGTAACTACAAGTCAATCACACTCCTGTGTAATCAAACTGTCCACTTAGGAAGCAACACTGATTGACAATCAATTTCACATGCTGTTTTGCAAATGGAATAGACAACAGTTGGAAATTATAGGCAATTAGCAAGACACCCCCAATAAAGTAGTGGTTCTGCAGGTGGTGAGCACAGACCACTTCTCAGTTCCTATGCTTTCTGGCTGATGTTTTGGTCACTTTTGAATGCTGGCGGTGCTTTCACTCTAGTGGTAGCATGAGACGGAGTCTACAACCCACACAAGTGGCTCAGGTAGTGCAGCTCATCCAGGATGGCACAGCGAGCCGAGCTGTGGCAAGAAGGTTTGCTGTGTCTGTCAGCGTAGTGTCCAGAGCGTGGGGGCGCTACCAGGAGACAGGCCAGTACATCAGGAGACGTGGAGGAGGGCAACAACCCAGCAGCAGGACCGCTACCTTTTGTGCACGNCGTCCACAGGTGGGGGCTGTGCTTACAGCCCAACACCGTGCAGGACGTTTGGCATTTGCCAGAGAACACCAAGATTGGCAAATTCGCCACTGGCGCCCTGTGCTCTTCACAGATGAAAGCAAGTTCACACTGAGCACATGTGACAGACGTGACAGAGTCTGGAGACGCCATGGAGAACGTTTTGCTGCCTGCAACATCCTCCAGCATGACCGGTTTGGCAGTGGGTCAGTAATAGGTACAGAAGGAGAGGGAAGATGACAAAATGTTCATTTACAGATAAAGAATTAATGGGTACAGAAGGAGGGGGCAGATGACAAGCTGAACATTCACAGACATTTAAGTCATATAATGTTCTAAAGTTTTGGCTTCATTTTTATTCCTGTTATTGGGTGGGTAGGGGCCCCTGTACATTACTTTGCCCAGGGCCTACAATTCTGTTAAGATGGCCCTAATGGTAATGCTAGGGCAAAGCCTAAGCCTCCTCTGCCTACGGAGCAGGCTAAGGAGTAGCTACCATACACTACACAATAATTATAATTGGGCCATTCAGGTGATACTATCATACTGTGTAGGGCCTGATAACCCTTGTAGCAGTGTACAACAAGCTTTAGTAGCAAGATGCACAGATCACACATTCACTCCTATTGTTACATTTTATTAGTAAAAAAAAAAAAAAAATGGGTTAATTTAGATTGATTTTCTGTCATTTATTGCATTAATTATCTTTTGGAAAAATTATTTCTCTGCATTTTGTTTGATCCCCCAAAACTACCTTTAGAAAATTAGTTAATCCTGGGATAAACCATGTTGATTGCAGGGGAGTCATATTTCATCTGTTGCAAACAGTATTACAGTTGAGAGGTGATGTTTCCTATCCCAAGTCTAAATAACAGTGTGATAGTAAAGCTGGTCAGTATCTGTGTGCAGTAAGCAATTCAAAGATATATCCCTGCCTGCAAAGACTACAATTAACTTGACTCCCCCCTACAATCAACATGGTCTAGCCCAGGAGTAACTCGTTTCAAGCACTTAGTTAAGTCTGGATCCAGCCCAAATAAATGACACTAATGTAGTGAACAATTTCCCCACCAGAGGGCAGTCAGTGATCTCTGTCTGTCTTCCATTGTGAGTATCTGTGAATGTCACAGATTTACAATAACACACCAGCATCTAGGAGTCAGCGATTCTCATTTTGATAGTAAACATCATGTTTCGTTTTTTATTTTATTTTATTGAATTAATATTTTTTTTCTATTGCAGACTATTATCTGTCTCCTCTCCACCCCCTTTCCCCATTGCTTGGGATAATGACTATTCTAATAGCCCATAGAGACATCTGTGGATACTGATCTGTAGAATGACAATAGGGGCTGTGGTGTGTCTGTCACTGTTGATTAACGCCCGTTGCTGGGGGACTTTATAACGTCTCAGGCAGCAGAAGGTGTCAGCATATATTAGACGTCAGACATTGTGCACAGATGCTGATGCCACATCGGGAGCAACAAAAAGAGCAAATTTGCACCTTTTACAGCGAGAGCAGGGGATATAAAATGCTTAGATGAATTTAGAGTTGACCCAGCACAATTCTAAAAGGTAAAAAAAAAAAAGTCAGTATTTCTGCATACAAACAGTTAGTCATTTTTAATTTCTATTTATTTGCACCACTTATTTTGGTAAATGGCTTTTGCTGCTAACAGACTCAACCCCAGAGGATGCATTAGGCATGGAGGCATTACTCTGCCCTCAGATCTTATCAGCTATGAACTACATCCCCCAGAATTCCAATACAGGATAACATCACACCTCCCCTGGGGCTGAGATCATCCTTCTGGTGGGTTGGCTTAGATATGAAAGAGAGAGAGAGAGTTGCTGCTGCTGCTGTATGTTATTGTGTCATCCGGGTCTGCCTGCTACTGGAAGCATCTCCCCCTCCCCTGTTCTTTAGAGCAGCTCCATCATCATTCCCAGATCCCTCCCCTTAGCCCTCAGTGCCTGTTTTCCCCTGTCATTCTCACACAGACAGCGGCCGCACTGCAATGAATGAGCATCCATAGCTGGGAAAAAGGACTAGGCGTTTCCAGCTGCTTCCCAGGAAAATCAAAGGCTACAAGTCAAATCAGAGAGAGACAACAGCTGCTGACACCACGATGCCCATAATATCATCTAGACTCTGCTAATTTTTACCATTCAGTCCTGGAATTGACTTGAGCCTGATACCTGATTTCTACATCTCATGGACCCATGCGCAATGGATGCCCTGTTATCAACAGGGAACTGCCACCTGGGGATTACTGTGCCTGTTAAATCCAGGTCAGAAGAGAGAAGGTGAGGAGGCATCTACCCGGAGACTAGAATTGCAGATACACTGATGAACGCGAGCATCTGAGGCTATTTCTGTGCGTTCCTAGGTGAGCTGCCTGGAATAATCAATATCACTAAGGAGAGACACGGAAGGGAGAGGCAGCCAAGATGTGCAGTAAGACGAAGACCAGCGAAGCCCTCAAGGTGGTGGTGAGATGCCGCCCGATCAACAGGAAAGAAGAGGCAGCTGGCCACGACAGGATAGTCTCTATGGATGTGAAATTAGGGCAGGTCACCATCCGGAATCCCAGGGCCAATCCTGGGGAATTGCCAAAGACGTTCACCTTCGATGCAGTGTACGATGCCAACTCCAAGCAGGCGGACTTGTACGACGAGACGGTAAGGCCCCTTATAGATTCTGTCTTACAAGGCTTCAACGGCACCATGTTTGCGTATGGACAGACTGGCACGGGCAAGACCTACACCATGCAAGGCTTCTGGGCCGAGTCGGATAAAAGAGGAGTAATCCCTAATTGCTTTGACCACATTTTCACGCATATCTCCAGGTCCCAAAACCAGCAATATTTGGTGAGGGCATCCTACTTGGAGATCTACCAGGAGGAGATCCGAGACCTTTTGTGCAAAGACCAGTATAAAAAACTAGAACTGAAAGAAAACCCAGACAGTGGGGTCTACATCAAGGACCTCTCTTCCTTTGTGACCAAGAACGTCAAGGAGATCGAGCACGTTATGAATCTGGGTAACCAGGCCAGGTCGGTGGCCTGCACGAACATGAACGAACACAGTTCTAGGTCCCACACGATTTTTGTCATAACAATAGAGTGCAGCGAATTGGGTGTGGATGGGGAGGAACATATTCGAGTGGGCAAACTCAACTTGGTGGACTTGGCCGGTAGCGAACGTCAAAGCAAAACGGCGGTGAACGGAGAAAGGCCCAAGGAGGCGTCAAAGATCAACCTGTCTCTGTCAGCACTGGGAAACGTGATATCCGCCCTCGTGGATGGCAGAAGCACCCACATCCCTTACAGAGACTCCAAGCTCACCCGCTTACTGCAGGATTCTCTAGGTGGCAATGCAAAGACCATCATGGTAGCCACCCTGGGCCCTGCAGCTCACCATTATGATGAGACCTTGTCCACTCTCAGGTTTGCCAACAGGGCTAAGAACATCAAGAACAAGCCAAGAATTAACGAGGATCCTAAGGACACCCTACTGAGGGAGTTTCAGGAGGAGATCGCCAGGTTGAAGGCCCAACTGGAGAAGCGAGGAATGCTGAGCAAGAAGCGACGGCGGAATAGTCGCAGGAAAAAGTCGGTGGATGGCGAGAGCATTCAAGACACGGAAGCTGAAGAGGACAATGAGGATAACCTGATAGAGAAGAACGTGGGGAGTTACCTGAAGGAGCAGGCAGAGAGGCTACAACAGGAGAAGGCGGCCATCCAAGATGACCATAGTCTGCTCGCCGAGGAGAAGCTCAAGCTGATCGAAGAGAAAGAGAAGATGATGGAAGATTTAACAAAGGAGCAGAAAGCCACCGAGATGCTGGCCGTGAAATTTAAGGTAATTCATCTTTACGTCCTGTAGACTTGTTACCTCGTTGTTCTGCATCCACAGATGGTTCTGATCTTTGGCAGTAATGTTAATTTTGGCAAATTGGTGAATGATTGCCAGGACAGTTTTACCACCTATGAGCAAAGGTCCAACTGGTCACCAGTATAACCAGTGTGTGTCTTATCCTATGCTGCCCAGTTAGGACCCTACTGTCAGTGGTCTGTGTTTAACCCTATACTATCCAGTTAGAGCATTCCTATCACAGCTCTGTGTTTAAGCATATACTACCCGGTAAGGACACTTCTATCACCACTCTGTATTTAACCTTATACTGTCTGGATAAGACACTCCTTTTACCACTGCGTTTAACCCTTTACTCTCTGGGAAGGACACTCCTATCGCAAGTCTGTGTCCGACACAGACCCTATCCTTGCCAGTAGCCTGTTACAGTCTTTGCTTAAGCCTATACTATGACACCTGGACCACACAGTCACCAGTATGTGTTTAACTCAATATTGCCTGAGTAAGACCCTCCTGTCACCTGTCTGTATTTAACCCTGTACTCACCAGGCAGTACTCTACTGTCACTAGTCTGCGTTTAACTCTTCAGCGTCAGGCTGGATGTGTGCAGTGTAGGATTGTTGCTGCCTATTCAAAAAAGTTCTAACTCCACTTTATATCGTGACCACATCCTCCTTCCCATATCTCCATTCAAATATCCTACAGCTGACACAAGCAATCAGCAGCACTACAACTCCCATCATGCTTTGCCAGCTATCAGTTATGTATATGCTGCTGGACCATGCTGGGAGTTGTCGTTTCACAACAGCTGGAGTACTGAAGGTGACCTGTCCTGTGGTACTATCCCAGCTCCACACCCCTGTCTGCTCAGCTCTCCTCATCTATCCTGCAGGCTGCTCCTTCTTTCACTTCAGACCTGTGTTGCTATGTTACCTCACACATCTCACCCAGCGGCTTCCTGACACATGCTGCAATCCACCTGCTCACCTGGGCTGTGTGACCCTGACACCTCCCTCATATATGACATATGACCATTGGAGTACAGCACATAGTTCCCATGTACCTGTGCTATTATTCTCACATGCGCTCTGGGCTGCAGACAAATTCATTGGAGACTCCCAAAATTCGGATATCCCGGGTGTGCCGCTAACCTCCCGCGATTGGCTTGAGGCCGTGATTTGCATTAAAGTCCCGCCCTCCTGGCCTATCAACGCTATAACTCCTAGAGCCAGATTTACTAACCTGCAAGAAAAGAAAAGTGGAGATGTTGCCCATAGCAACCAATCAGATTCTAGCTGACATTTTCTAGCATATAATAGGAAAGTGAGAGCTAGAAGCTGATTGGTTGCTATGGGTAACATCTCCACTTTTCCTTTTCCCGCAGCTTAATAAATCTGGCTCTTAGAACTACTAGGGATTGGGTGGGAATTGATTATGTAATTTGCGCCATTAAGCCCCGCCCTATCCCTAGTTACACTTTAAATAGTAGCATTGATGGACAGGGGGAGGGGCATAAATCATTTCATCAAGCTCCACCCCTATGCCAGCATCTATTTTTTCCCTCCAAGATCTCCCAGAGAATAGAACTAGAAAATCAACAACCCTGCATACACTGTAACACCCTCCTGCCATCACATACCCTTGCACTGCTACAGAACCAGCCTCACACACCTGACCCATACCCTCCAACATGACCCCTTCCATTAGGTACAGAATACTCTGCTCCTGAGCTTCCAACTGTCACTCACCTGCTTTAAATGAATTAACTGATGTTTGAATAACATAGTTCTCTTCCTCAAAGGTGGTTTCCATAGTAATTAACAGTTGAAAGCTCAGGAGTACCTAATGGAATGGGTCATGTTGGAGGGTCTGCTGACATCACTGAGCTGTTGTGTGTCTCTAGGCCTCCTGCCTATACCAGCAATCAGCATTTCCTCCTGGTGCAGACAGCCTGGAGTATGACACTCATCCATGCCCATCTCGCCATACACCTCTGTGTCTCTGAGCCTTCTTTGCTCTCATGCAGCTGAAGCTGCATTATTTGTGACAAGGTGACACTGTCCTTGTCATGCTCAGGTATATATTCTTACCTGCATGCTGAAAGCTAGTGGCAGCCACTGCTTTACCTGTCTATATTGGTGCATCTGTGTCACAACCCCACCTACGTCTATTGCTGTCATTACTGTTTAGTTAAGAAACAAATCTCAGATTTCCCAATTCCGTCTCTTTGTTCAGATGAGCTCAGTAGGTATATAGTAAATGGACTGTCACAACGTGACCTCACCTGAGGCCTTTGTGACTTATATGTGAGGTAAGGGGATTATCAAAACAACCACCTGGGGCTGGATCCACACTTAAGTAACTGCTTGAAATGAGTTAAGGTGCACACACACTATACAATTATCTGGCAGATTATCTGAAAGTTCTGGCAGTTGGAATGAAAATATGGTAATGGATGAGAGTGAATGGTATTGTCAGCTGTTCTCATCCATTACCACATTTTCATTCCAACAGCCAGATCTTTCAGATAATCTGCCAGATAATTGTATGGTGTGTATGCACCTTTACTCCTGGGCTAAACCATGTTGTTTGCAGGGGAGTCATATTTCATCTGTTGCAAACAGTATTAGAGTTGAGAGGCGATGTTTCCTATCCCAAGTCTAAATAACAGTGTAATAGTAAAGCTGGTCAGTATCTGTGTGCAGTAAGACATTCAAAGATATATCCCTGCATGCAAAGAATACAATTAACTTGACTCTCCCTGAAATCAACATGGTTTAGCCCAGGAGTAACTAATTTCAAGCAATTACTTAAGTCTGGATCCAGCCCCAGGTCTACTACACTGACCAATGCCCCTTGTTCACCCCAAATATGACTTATTGCCAGTAAGATGCCACCACCAAGACTATTCTCAGGAGGTCTTAGGTTCTCCTTTATACAAATCTAACACAATTATACTTTATCAGAATGTTCATAAGCTCCGAATAATCTCTCCTGTTACCACTAAGTAGCGTTTAATAACCATTCTGGTCTGACACGTGAATTCCTGAGAATACAGAGACATGAACTTATTGATTGATATTTAATATGACGAAAGATCACAATGCTTATTTACAAAAAGGTTAACAAAATTGACAAACAATATGCAAAAGAATTTCTTATAAAATAAAAAAGCGAAAACACAGAAAGACTTACAGAAAGATCTTCCCTGCCTGGGACTAGCAGAATATTTATATGGATCAACTCCTTAGTTAAAAGATCCCATGAAGTGAATAATTTCTGCATCTGGGGCTACATATTTAAAGCCCAAAAATGCCCCACTCCAGCAGCCCCCATCTTTAGGGAAAGTGACAGGTGTGCTCAGGGCAAACTCTTCCTCAGAGATCTGGCTATATCCTGATGCTATTTACGACAGGTAAGCTTCATCTCCCGCAAGTCATAATTGTCGCAATTGTCATCATCATGCCACACCCACCCCCAGAAACTCCATCAATAGCGTTGATAGCCAGGGGGCAAAGCTTAATGACACAATTTGCATAAATGTTGCCATTAAGCCCCGCCCCCACAATGGCATCTATCAGAGCCGTGACAAGAAATTTTAGCGCCAAAAAGGAAAAATGGTGCCCCCTGACCCTAAATTCCAAGCAAATTTAACATTAAATATTAACTTATTGGTGCCCCCATTAAGCTTGATGCCCTGGTCAGCCACCACTATCACATACCCCTAGTTACGGCCCTGGCATCTATTTCTTCCCGCCGATATATCCCAGAGGGAAGAGATAGAGGGCCAGATTTATTAAGCTGCGACTTTGGAGTGGAGATGTTGCCCATAGCAACCAATCAGATTCTAGCTCTCACTTTCCTATTACATACTAGTGAATGTCAACTAGAATCTGATTGGTTGCTTAGTAAATAGCCTAAACTTCAACAAAACAGAGGATCAAATATGATCAAAAAAAATGAGCAGGTTGGAAGAGGTGTCTTTTATCTACCATCACATTGTACACATTCTGTGTTTCTGTATGCGAGGGTTTAAATTTGCCCTTTGTGATTGTGTCCCTTTGACCATAAATACAACAATCCTGTACTGGTTTGTTTCATTAAATTGCAAGGTAAGCCTGCACCCAGTAATCATGTTAATTAGGTGTTTATACATATCATTAACTCTTTCAATACCCTTCTGGAGTGCAAGACCTAAGGGTCACAGCTCCCAGCATGAGGTAATGGCCAGCGGAGGGTGTGACAATGCCCAAGGATAACATAAAAGCTGCATCTCTGGCTGACAAATGCAGGCTCACACAGGTCATGGTATGGTAGAGGGGGAGGATGTCATACTGAATATAGAGCACAGAGGGGTATTCCAAAGCCGCACTGTAATCATGGACACAGTGCTATAGTAGTGTTCCTCATTATGGGCCGTATTCAGAGATCCGGTTTTAACGAAAGTTCTGTGCGTATTTTTTGGATCGGATCGATTTTGCATTAACTGCACATGCGTAGTAATAGTGATACGCCATCTACGTTGAAGTTAAGGTCGGAAATGGCTAAGGGACGGACTT
Organism: Limnodynastes dumerilii; assembly: GCA_011038615.1. Classification (NCBI taxonomy): domain Eukaryota; kingdom Metazoa; phylum Chordata; class Amphibia; order Anura; family Limnodynastidae; genus Limnodynastes; species Limnodynastes dumerilii. Next base: position 105,622 of record WWET01004432.1, on the reverse strand, counting down.
GTGAATTGGGCGGGGAATAATGCGACCCTAAGTGTTGCGGAGATATACGCACCTAAGGATTTGCATAGAATCGGGTGGGGGGAGGCATTGAGATGAGGAAAAGTGGGCGCGCTTACAGAGTTAGGGCCGGTAATTATATATACGCAACTAATACACATAAGGCCGGAAGTGAGTGCGGCCAGATAGGGCAAGTCAATGCAGGTGGAAGTTTAGGTCCGGCCGGAGGTTGCGAGGGGAGTGACTGTTTTTTCTGGTGGGTGTAACCTGCTGTGACCTGCCACTTAGTTGCGGTTATTTGCGGCCCGATCGCCGCCGGAAGTCTGAATCCGGTCCTAAGAGAGGAAAGTTACTCCTGGACTAAACCATGTTGATTGCAGGGGAGTCTTATTTCATCTATTGCAAACAGTATTAGAGTTGAGAGATGATGTTTCCTATACCAAGTCTAAATAATAGTGTGATAGTAACACTGGTCAGTATCTGTGTGCAGTAAGCAATTCAAAGATATATCCCTGCATGCAAAGAATACATTGGGAACAAAAGAGAGGTTCGGCGCTCCAAACAAACATTATATAACACTGTGTGTCAGCACATACATAAAAAGGAGGTTTAGTTCACAATATAGCTATATTGGATAAGCTCCCCTGCCCAACGTAAAGGCACCTCCTGTAGGTGAGGCCTTATCCATTTGCTATATGTGTAGTCAGGAGCTCTATATTAATTCACCCCTGCTATTTGAACAGTGTGCAGCGGCCATATTGGGGAGGGGTCAGGCTCCCAAAGTTAACTATAACAAGAAAACACAGGCCGCCCTTCTAATTCGATATATGAAATGTGTGCAAGTGTATATATAAATGGAAAGGTGCAGCCATGGACCAAAATGACCACTGTGTAACTACAAGGAACAAAAGAGAGAAAAGAATACAATTAACCTGACTCCCCCTGAAATCAACATGGTTGTGCTCAGGTATAACCTTCCTCTCTTAGGACCTGATTCACACTTAAGAAAGTTCTAAAAATAAGAACCTAAAGTTACTCCTGAG
>WWET01004432.1:86184-99215 GCA_011038615.1 Limnodynastes dumerilii | reverse complement strand
TCGGCGTAGGTCAGGATCAGTCCCTAATACATACACACACACACACACACAGTGGGGTTAATTGATTCAGCAGCCAGTTAACCTACCAGTATGTATTTGGCATGTGGGAGGACCTGGAAGAAACCCACACAGACACGGAGAGAACATACAAACTTCACACAGATAATGCCGAAGATTCAAGGTCACGACCTCAGCGCTATGCAGCCCCAGTGTTATTTACTGAGCCTCCCCCAAGGGGAAGCTGTCCGACAGGGAGGATCATCCCCTCCGCCCACCTAAACTCCTCAAAGGTGGGTGGGGGAAGAGCATTTAGGTCGGGGTGAGAGGAGTGACAGAGGAGTTCTGCCTGATCTCCCTGCATGGGGTAAACGCACTGAGCCTGGATTCAGTCCAAGGACTGAAGCACTCGCACTATTCATAAGCTCCATTTCCAGCATACATTACAGCCTTGCTAACCGGCTCCTACCTAAACAGTCACGTAACAGACTGATATTTATCATGAGCGCTAATGCCAACAGACTGATCAGCTACATACATAACATTCCAATCCATCAAATAAATAACCAAATACAATCGCAGCCTAATAGAGGGAGGTGAAAATCTATGTATTATATTAATAGCTGACATCACTGTGCAGGACAGTGTAGAGATCCTTCTATTATCCTGACAGCTCCAAGATATCAGGGATTTCTGGATGATGAATAATTGAAGAATTCCATTAGGATTGTCCTGGGAAAACCAAAACATATGGGGGCCCTACATGGATTCCGAACACCCCAGGGGGACCCTAAAATCGCAGAGAGAGCACAGTAGAATTAAAATCTTAACCACACTGCTGAAGCCCTGGTTTGGTCAATACAAGTCCTGTTTGGGGGCTCTGTCTGTAATCCACACTCTGCTGACCTGAAAAATCCCCAGTACCCCACAAAATGAACCAATAGCCTGCCTCCAGGCGCTCGTTAGGGTTTAGGGGAGGGTTAGGGTTAGGCTGTGGCATGATGACGGTTAAAGTAAGGGAAGGGTTAGGGTTAGGTTTAGGCTCCAGAGAGCAGATGGGTAAGGTTAGAGTTAGGAGAGGTTAGGGTTAGGCTGCGGAGAGTGAAGGGTTAGGGTTAGAGCTGTGGGAGGGTTAAGCTTAGGCTGTGGAGAGCAGAGGATTAAGGTTAGGATTAGGCTGCCGAATGAGGATGGTTAGAGTTAGGATTAATAAAAGTTACCTTTCATCGTTCCGCTATGTGTAAATGGTGCAGTCGCAGGGACCATCTTTTATAAGTGCAGATTGTTAAAACATAGTTGCCAACTCTCCCTGAATATCAGGGAGACTCCCTGAAGATTGGGTGATCTCCCTGACTCCCTGAAGTGTTTGGTAATCTCCCTGATTCTAATTTCATCCATTGAGGTATATGGAGATGGCCAATTTCATGGAGGCCAAGATGTAATAAAAGACTCAGCTGCAGTGTCACTTTTATCTTTTCTATAAAGATAGTACTGAAAGTATTCACTGACAATTTAATAGTAATAAAAAAAAATACTGATACTGACATTTTTATTGTAAAATAGTTTTCCTGGCAGTGCTAGATACACCAATGGGTGGAGATATTCACAGGACACACCTCTTTGGCGATACAGGACACACCCCTTTGGTGTATCGCCTTGATAGAGCTCTCACAATCTCCCTGATATTCATTTGCTAAAGTAGGCAAACCATGTGTTATAAACTGATGGCTACTTATAGGGACAAACTGGATGGCGGATGGGACAGTCACCCAAAATCAGGACTGTCCCCCTGGAATCAGGACATAATGAACAATGTCATTATGAACCCAACAGCGGAAACTCAACACTCTGTAAAGCTGTCATTAGGGCACCTAGATTTCTAACAGCCGCCATGGTGGGGCAATAATGCTTAATTGAGGCATTAGGTTCAAATAATGTAATAGGCCACTAATCAATATTAGAACATCTGTTACCATCCTCATAAAGGGGTCTGCGGATCTAATACAGTGTTATCTCTTGTTAATGTCTGCCATAAGATTACTATCTAGTGGGAGGGGGCAATACTAGCATGAGGCTATCTCTTTCCCCAAAATGCCAGATCACCCCCACAAAATTCCAGCTGGTGCACAGAGCCAGAGGACAGACAAACCCCAGTGTGCAGCCTCCAACCGGGGGTGAGGAAGGTCAGGAGGGGCCCTTACAGATGTGTCCTGACAAAGAGGTTATTGAGCAAGACACACACATCACTCTGTCTTATCAGTGCGCAGGCTGCAGAACAAGGATTTACCAGTGTGTAATCTTCCACATTACAGAGTGGGTGACAATGTCTGGGATATTACATAGTGCAGTGTAACCCTTTCATGCCTGGGATATTACATAGTGCAGTGTAACCCTTTCATGCCTGGGATATTACATAGTGCAGTGTAACCCTTTCATGCCTGGGATATTACATAGTGCAGTGTAACCCTTTCATGCCTGGGATATTACATAGTGCAGTGTAACCCTTTCATGCCTGGGATATTACATAGTGCAGTGTAACCCTTTCATGCCTGGGATATTACATAGTGCAGTGTAACCCTTTCATGCCTGGGATATTACATAGTGCAGTGTAACCCTTTCATGCCTGGGATATTACATAGTGCAGTGTAACCCTTTCATGCCTGGGATATTACATAGTGCAGTGTAACCCTTTCATGCCTGGGATATTACATAGTGCAGTGTAACCCTTTCATGCCTGGGATATTACATAGTGCAGTGTAACCCTTTCATGCCTGGGATATTACATAGTGCAGTGTAACCCTTTCATGCCTGGGATATTACATAGTGCAGTGTAACCCTTTCATGCCTGGGATATTACATAGTGCAGTGTAACCCTTTCATGCCTGGGATATTACATAGTGCAGTGTAACCCTTTCATGCCTGGGATATTACATAGTGCAGTGTAACCCTTTCATGCCTGGGATATTACATAGTGCAGTGTAACCCTTTCATGCCTGGGATATTACATAGTGCAGTGTAACCCTTTCATGCCTGGGATATTACATAGTGCAGTGTAACCCTTTCATGCCTGGGATATTACATAGTGCAGTGTAACCCTTTCATGCCTGGGATATTACATAGTGCAGTGTAACCCTTTCATGCCTGGGATATTACATAGTGCAGTGTAACCCTTTCATGCCTGGGATATTACATAGTGCAGTGTAACCCTTTCATGCCTGGGATATTACATAGTGCAGTGTAACCCTTTCATGCCTGGGATATTACATAGTGCAGTGTAACCCTTTCATGCCTGGGATATTACATAGTGCAGTGTAACCCTTTCATGCCTGGGATATTACATAGTGCAGTGTAACCCTTTCATGCCTGGGATATTACATAGTGCAGTGTAACCCTTTCATGCCTGGGATATTACATAGTGCAGTGTAACCCTTTCATGCCTGGGATATTACATAGTGCAGTGTAACCCTTTCATGCCTGGGATATTACATAGTGCAGTGTAACCCTTTCATGCCTGGGATATTACATAGTGCAGTGTAACCCTTTCATGCCTGGGATATTACATAGTGCAGTGTAACCCTTTCATGCCTGGGATATTACATAGTGCAGTGTAACCCTTTCATGCCTGGGATATTACATAGTGCAGTGTAACCCTTTCATGCCTGGGATATTACATAGTGCAGTGTAACCCTTTCATGCCTGGGATATTACATAGTGCAGTGTAACCCTTTCATGCCTGGGATATTACATAGTGCAGTGTAACCCTTTCATGCCTGGGATATTACATAGTGCAGTGTAACCCTTTCATGCCTGGGATATTACATAGTGCAGTGTAACCCTTTCATGCCTGGGATATTACATAGTGCAGTGTAACCCTTTCATGCCTGGGATATTACATAGTGCAGTGTAACCCTTTCATGCCTGGGATATTACATAGTGCAGTGTAACCCTTTCATGCCTGGGATATTACATAGTGCAGTGTAACCCTTTCATGCCTGGGATATTACATAGTGCAGTGTAACCCTTTCATGCCTGGGATATTACATAGTGCAGTGTAACCCTTTCATGCCTGGGATATTACATAGTGCAGTGTAACCCTTTCATGCCTGGGATATTACATAGTGCAGTGTAACCCTTTCATGCCTGGGATATTACATAGTGCAGTGTAACCCTTTCATGCCTGGGATATTACATAGTGCAGTGTAACCCTTTCATGCCTGGGATATTACATAGTGCAGTGTAACCCTTTCATGCCTGGGATATTACATAGTGCAGTGTAACCCTTTCATGCCTGGGATATTACATAGTGCAGTGTAACCCTTTCATGCCTGGGATATTACATAGTGCAGTGTAACCCTTTCATGCCTGGGATATTACATAGTGCAGTGTAACCCTTTCATGCCTGGGATATTACATAGTGCAGTGTAACCCTTTCATGCCTGGGATATTACATAGTGCAGTGTAACCCTTTCATGCCTGGGATATTACATAGTGCAGTGTAACCCTTTCATGCCTGGGATATTACATAGTGCAGTGTAACCCTTTCATGCCTGGGATATTACATAGTGCAGTGTAACCCTTTCATGCCTGGGATATTACATAGTGCAGTGTAACCCTTTCATGCCTGGGATATTACATAGTGCAGTGTAACCCTTTCATGCCTGGGATATTACATAGTGCAGTGTAACCCTTTCATGCCTGGGATATTACATAGTGCAGTGTAACCCTTTCATGCCTGGGATATTACATAGTGCAGTGTAACCCTTTCATGCCTGGGATATTACATAGTGCAGTGTAACCCTTTCATGCCTGGGATATTACATAGTGCAGTGTAACCCTTTCATGCCTGGGATATTACATAGTGCAGTGTAACCCTTTCATGCCTGGGATATTACATAGTGCAGTGTAACCCTTTCATGCCTGGGATATTACATAGTGCAGTGTAACCCTTTCATGCCTGGGATATTACATAGTGCAGTGTAACCCTTTCATGCCTGGGATATTACATAGTGCAGTGTAACCCTTTCATGCCTGGGATATTACATAGTGCAGTGTAACCCTTTCATGCCTGGGATATTACATAGTGCAGTGTAACCCTTTCATGCCTGGGATATTACATAGTGCAGTGTAACCCTTTCATGCCTGGGATATTACATAGTGCAGTGTAACCCTTTCATGCCTGGGATATTACATAGTGCAGTGTAACCCTTTCATGCCTGGGATATTACATAGTGCAGTGTAACCCTTTCATGCCTGGGATATTACATAGTGCAGTGTAACCCTTTCATGCCTGGGATATTACATAGTGCAGTGTAACCCTTTCATGCCTGGGATATTACATAGTGCAGTGTAACCCTTTCATGCCTGGGATATTACATAGTGCAGTGTAACCCTTTCATGCCTGGGATATTACATAGTGCAGTGTAACCCTTTCATGCCTGGGATATTACATAGTGCAGTGTAACCCTTTCATGCCTGGGATATTACATAGTGCAGTGTAACCCTTTCATGCCTGGGATATTACATAGTGCAGTGTAACCCTTTCATGCCTGGGATATTACATAGTGCAGTGTAACCCTTTCATGCCTGGGATATTACATAGTGCAGTGTAACCCTTTCATGCCTGGGATATTACATAGTGCAGTGTAACCCTTTACTCCCCTGAAATACTGTGTTCAGTTCTGGAAGCCATATCTCCAGACAGACATAAATACATTAGAGACTGTGCAAAGAAGAGCAAGTACAATGGTGCATGGCTTGTGTCACACAACATATAAAAAAAGACTAAGGGAACTAAACGTATAGCTTGGAGCAGAGAAGAGCAGCTACAATGGTGCATGGCCTGTGTCACACAACATATAAAGAAAGACTAGAGGACGTAACCATGTATAGCTTGATGCAGAGTAGGGACAGGGGGATATAATATCAGTTTTCGCATCTATCAAAAGGTGTAACTGGGTACAGGAGGGGGACATTATTCAAAGGAAGGGATGTATTAGAACATGAGGATACGTGTATATACTGGAGGGTGGTAGATTCAAAGGTGCAGAAAATGAACATCACTGAAAGAGTGGTTGATAAGTGGAGTAGCCGCCCATCAGAGGTGGTAGAGGCTAACTCAGCACAACAGTTTGATCACGCTAGGGATAAATATAAGGATATTGGAAATCTTAAACAAATCTAGAATGAAATTTGGTCTAAGGACAGTATAGTTTAAGAAAAATGTCTGGGCAGACTGGATGGGCCGAGTGGCTCTTATTTGCCATCACTTTCTATGTTTCATAGCACCAGCTCCTCCATATTATAAAACCCTTATGAGTGCAGGGCAGGGGTGTAGGTGATATAAGAGGGGGCCTAACAGTTTTGTATCATATCATGTTCCAAAATAAGGGCCAATGGGCCGGATCCAGAACTACGTCCGTCTTCCATAGATGGACATAGTTCAATAAACATTAGCTACTGCGCATGCGTAGTAGCTATTGTACGTAGTCTATATACGCAATACGCATATACGCAATCTACGTATCAAAACGATACGCAGATTATGTACAATAGCTGCTACACATGCGCAGTAGCTAATGTTTATTGAACTACGTCCGTCTATGGACGTAGTTCTGGATCCGGCCAAATGTCTTGCTGACATTCTCTAGTATGCAACAGTTAAATGAGATCTAGAATCTGATTGGTTGCTATGGGCAACATCTCCTCTTTTCCAAACCCGCAGCTTAGTAAATATGGCCCTATATATGTGAATGTGCTGATTCTCCCATAGAGACTTTTCCCCTCTTCTCTCGGATGGAGCGGCCACATTACTGCAGATTGTGAGCTGTGCGGATGTTAAATGATTAACGATGATCAGCTCGTGGCATCGGATCACACGCGCTCTCCGGCTCTCTCCTCTCCGACGCCCTTTGTCCGCCATCCTGCAACTTTCACTGAAATATTCATCAGCCGCTGACCCCAGTCTTTTTCCTGTAGCTTGGCTATTGTGCCTCGCTGCAGTATTCCAAGCCTGGATATTTCATACACCCCAGAGACAATCGTTCAACCCGCTCACCTCCATTCACCAGCCTGGAAGACAGATCTCTTATGATAAAAGAATATTTATAGATAAAGTACAGTGTGATGTAGCTTAAATGTGTTTTTTAATAGTTGCCCTGTTTATGACTGGACTCCTGGATGCCTATCTTTCCTCTTTCCTTCTGTCTTCTGTCTTTCGACTCCTCTGTGCCGGCTCCTCACTGACGCTGTGGGAACATGATGGTGATAATGCCCCTGAGGAACTCTCTGATCCTGCCAATGTGCGCTGCATGGGGCAGTGTGCTGGGAGGGGAAGTCGATTGCCCCGATTGTGCCTTTCCCTGTATGGAGCCTCCCTGAGTGGTGCCCACTGAGGACACGGAGCTGGAGACTGACAGATACCATGGAGGAGAAATGCCCCCTTCAGGGCCGGCCCCCGAAGGCCACCGACTCCTTTGTTTCCAGCAGTTCCACCCCTGACACAAAAGAGATGGGGGGCCCATAGCGGCCACCCACCCTGCACCCACAGAGGACACGTTTAAAGGTGTCAGCGGCTGGCTGTGTAGTTATAAACAGCTTTCAGCACTCACAGGGCCAGATTTACTAAGCTGCGGGTTTGGAAAAGTGGAGATGTTGCCCATAGCAACCAATCAGATTCTAGCTCTCACTTTCCTATTACATACTAGAGAATGTCATTGGTTGCTATGGGCAACATCTCCACTTTTCCAAACCCGCAGCTTAGTAAATCTGGCCCATAGTCTGTGATAGCACACAGACAGATGAAAGGTAGGGGGGGGCACGGTGCGTGTCTCCTCCCCCCATCCTGACTCACGCCCCGCCTCCTTGCTAGAGGATCGTAAGCCTGGATCAGGCCCTGGTGGCTGATATATTATAATATAATATAGCAGCACTCAAAGTTCTTCCGCTGAAAAGCTATAAATCTCCATTCACTTCTACTATTTCTATATTTTCATACCACCGCTTCTAAATGTCCACTTTGTCCACTGATATATAGGATAAATTATATTATAGGAGTCTATGTACAATTTATCTTATCCAGTGTCATAACTACTTTGTCCCTGCGCAGTTCTTAAACGAACAGAAGGTCAGCTTCTTCTGTGGCGGCGGTGCCCAGGTTCACTCCTGCTCCTCCATGGAATGCAGCACTTATACTTGTATATATTAAAGTCATTTCTCCTCTTTTGGCTGTCTGTAAGGTGCGGGAAGCTCAGACACAGCTGCGGGATATCTGGGAGGATTTCCTATCCCCATAACTCTTGTGCAGCTGCCGGGTGTCTGTCTCCCCCTTCCGCTCGCTTCTCAGACATGGCGATGTGTGCTGCATGCTAAGCACGTCACCGAAACTGCTGCAAACAATGACCTGTCCTGTGATGGTCTTCAGGAATGCTTTGCTGCTAAACGTCAGGGTTGCCATCTTTCCCGGAATATCCGGGAGACTCCCGAAATTCGGGCAGCTCCGTCGGTATCCCGGGAGAGCCGGAAAATGTCCCGCAGAAGCTGTTGTCTCATGCAAAGCACAGCCTCAAGTCCTGCTCCCCAGCCTAGTAACACTCCCATTTATACTGTGACTAGGGACTGGGCGGGACCTGATGATGCCATTAGTGTCATAAAATTAAAATAAAATTAAAATAAAACCCCTAGTACTACTATGAAAACGGCCACTGATGGTCAGGGGGTGAGGTTTTGGGGCACAATTTGCATAAATGGCGTCATTAAGCTCCGCCCCTATACAGGCATCTATCTCTTCACTCCTGGATCTCCAGAGGAGCTTTAACAAGTTGGCAACCCTGCTATCATCATCTGCAATACATTAGCAGTAGCACTGTGTAACTCTCCCCTAAATAGATACTGAGAGCATCATCCACAATATATCAGCAGTAGCACTGTGTAACTCTCCCCTATATAGATACTGAGAGCATCATCCACAATATATCAGCAGTAGCACTGTGTAACTCTCCCCTATACATAAACTAAGAGTATCATCCTATTTGAAGATATCGGGGTACCCCAAACCTGACCTTACTGCCCCAACTCTATGTGCCAGACATGAATCATCATTTCGGTGCCGCGGTGCGATTGTGCGGTGTATGGGAATGTTTGCTGGGACACTGGTTTCCACGCTCCCCTTCTGCAGCCTGCCCAGGAATTTATTCTGAAATGCTGGCAAGGATCCTATGGGCAAGACGCGGCCCCCTCATTAACACAGTTATCTGTGCCACGGCGCTCTGGAGAGCTGGCACAGAGCTCGGGAGACTGGCTGGCGTTTCAGGTACTAGATGGCTCGGCCTAATTACAACGTTGTTCATTCTGTCCGCTGACCTTGATGCTCACGCATGGTCGAAAAATGGGGGTACTTTCCAATCCTAGTGAACACAATTTGCCCCTTTTGCAGAGGTCTGAATGTGGTCCATTGTAACTCACCATTTGCGATCATTTTCTTCTCTGTGCAAGCGTAATATGAACGGTGAGTGCGCATGTATTTTCCACAGCGGGATGGAACAGGGTGCTGTGTGAACAGTGTGTACATACTAGCCCTACAGAAAATGTTAAGGTCAGCTCCTGCCATCACAAACCTCAAGAGTGTAAGGGGAGTGGTCTTCCCTCACACACACACACACACACGCATAAACATACACACGGGATTAAGAGGATCCGCCCCAAACTTCGTAACTGGTGTACAGCGCAATTTTCATGCTTAGATTTACAGTAATAATGTAGTGACTACACGTATGCATACTAGAAAGGTGTTTGCAAGAGAAACTATAAATATGCAATTTATTAAGCAAGAAGAAGGCGGTTGTGAGCAGCTCGGTGGCTCAGTGAGTAACACTTGTGTCCCACAGCACCGAGGTTATGAGTTCCATTCCCGGACAAGGCCTTATCTGTGTTGAGTTTGTATGTTCTCCCCATGTCTGTGTGGGTTTCCTCCGGGTGCTCTGTTTTTCTCCCACACTCCAAAAGCATGCTGGAAGGTTAGTTGGCTGTTGAATATATTAACCCTCCTATGTGTGTATGACTGTGTTAAGGACATTGGGCCGGATCCAGAACTACGGCCGTCTTCCACAGACGGCCGTAATTCAATAAACAATAGCTACTGTGCATGCGTAGTAGCTTTTGTACGTAATCTGCGTATCGTTTCGATACGTAGATTGCATATATGCGGTCTAAAAGATTATTATGTAGCTTCAATGGGTCAGGGACTGATGTATGTGAAATATTCTCTAGAAAGCGCTATGTAATCTGGCAGCGCTATATAAAAACCTGTTCATAAATAAATAATAATAAAGTTCAAAAAGCTATCAAGAAAAAACTGGCAATTGGCACCTGGGCCCAGGTAATTATACTGCCCCTCCCTCTCAGCCACCTCTCATTCAGATCTCAACTAGACCTGCAGAGGCTTGTGTCCTCCTGACAGGTGTTTGGAGGGGGTGAATGGACATGATCAATGTAGAGTAAGGGTCAAGACAAGTGCACCTGCTCCGGAGTCAAATGCAGGCATAAAAGAAAAACTGCTTACGTCAGAACATTTGCATCCGTCCCAGGTCATGTCTGAGTCCAAGGAAGGACATTTTGTGACCTTTTTCCATGACCTTGTGTTTCAAGGTGACACTACAAAGGCTTAGAAATCTCTGTTGCTGTGTCGTGCTTGTGCTACATCATTTTTACACACAGAAAGAAAAAATTATATAATTTTTTTGTTTTTATAAAAAAAATTTAATAATGTTTTGCTATAATTTCGAGCTTTGAGTCCGACAGAACTGCTCACAATAACCAGAACCTCCGTGGAAAGCCAGCATTTGCATTACATTGTGCTACCCTGCACTATGCTGTAATTGGGGGGGTATGTGCCACGGGGGGAGGGGGGAATGTGGCTCAAGGGTGCCACGGGAGGGGATTTGGAGACCTCTTAGGGGATAAGGTTGGACCAATGCAAAAACCCTGCACAAGGGCCCCCTCACTTCTTAAAACACCCCTGACCACCGGAGGGCTGGCATAACAGACTGCGCTATGTCAGGGAGAGCCGTCATCTCTGTAATAGGCCGTCATGTTCCCAACCACAGGCCATGCAGAACACATTGAGACGAGTCTCAGATCATTAGCAGCTAATGTCCGGACGTTACACAGGGGATTATGCCAGCGTGGTGCCTGGGAGCGGGGTTCTTTCATCTATGCGGTGTAGTGAACGCAGGGCACCTCTTCACAGCATTGTAAAGGGACAGCGAGCCAGTGATCTGTTCTCTACGTCGTATTGTATACATGAGGATATACACGCGGCTGGGATCGGTTCTCATCTGACTGTGCACATAATCCCAGCCTGCATTCCTTCCACATATAAACTCGCGCCATGATCAGCCTGACGGGAGGTATGAGAGGAGCATGGATACAAAATGCCCCCTGTCCCACTGATGTCATCATTACTCCTAAATGCCTCCTCACTGCTAAACCCTTTCCTCATCCCTGACTGATGACTTATTAAGAACCAATTAGGATATCCACACGTTCATACCAAGCAGGTTTACATTGCTGTACTGTGTTATCCTCTAATATTTCTGAGGGGAAGCTATTCTATTTATCCACTACCATTTCAGTGTACCTGGTTATACCCCTTCTATCATATCCCTGGGGGTGGGAGGTGCCGCGGGGGGAGGGGGGAATGTGGCTCAAGGGTGCCACGGGAGGGGATTTGGAGACCTCTTAGGGGATAAGGTTGGACCAATGCAAAAACCCTGCACAAGGGCCCCCTCACTTCTTAAAACACCCCTGACCACCGGAGGGCTGGCATAACAGACTGCGCTATGTCAGGGAGAGCCGTCATCTCTGTAATAGGCCGTCATGTTCCCAACCACAGGCCATGCAGAACACATTGAGACGAGTCTCAGATCATTAGCAGCTAATGTCCGGACGTTACACAGGGGATTATGCCAGCGTGGTGCCTGGGAGCGGGGTTCTTTCATCTATGCGGTGTAGTGAACGCAGGGCACCTCTTCACAGCATTGTAAAGGGACAGCGAGCCAGTGATCTGTTCTCTACGTCGTATTGTATACATGAGGATATACACGCGGCTGGGATCGGTTCTCATCTGACTGTGCACATAATCCCAGCCTGCATTCCTTCCACATATAAACTCGCGCCATGATCAGCCTGACGGGAGGTATGAGAGGAGCATGGATACAAAATGCCCCCTGTCCCACTGATGTCATCATTACCCCTAAATGCCTCCTCACTGCTAAACCCTTTCCTCATCCCTGACTGATGACTTATTAAGAACCAATTAGGATATCCACACGTTCATACCAAGCAGGTTTACATTGCTGTACTGTGTTATCCTCTAATATTTCTGAGGGGAAGCTATTCTATTTATCCACTACCATTTCAGTGTACCTGGTTATACCCCTTCTATCATATCCCCCTCTCTCCTGTACCTGGTTATACCCCCTTCTATCATATCCCCCTCTCCCTCCTGTACCTGGTTATACCCCCTTCTATCATATCTCCTCTCACTCCTGTACCTAGTTATACCCCTTCTATCACATCCCCTCTCTTTCCTGTACCTAGTTATATCCCTTCTATCACATCCCCCTCTCCCTCCTCTACCTGGTTATATCCCTTCTATCATATCCCCCTCTCCCTCATGTACCTGGTTATATCCCTTTTATCATATCTCCCTCTCCTCATGTACCTGGTTATATCCCTTCTATCATATCCCCCTCTCCCTCATGTACCTGGTTTTATCACTTCTGTCATATCCCCCTCTCCCTCCTGTACATAGTTGTATCCCTTCTATCATTTCCCCCTCTCCCTCCTGTACCTGGTTTTATCACTTCTGTCATATCCCCCTCTCCCTCCTGTACCTTGTTTTATCACTTCTATCATATCCCCCTCTCCCTCCTGTACCTGGTTTTATCACTTCTGTCATATCCCCCTCTCCCTCCTGTACCTGGTTATATCCCTTCTATCATATCCCCTCTCCCTCCTGTACCTGGTTATATCCCTTC
>WWET01004432.1:63879-77898 GCA_011038615.1 Limnodynastes dumerilii | reverse complement strand
CTCTGAGGCCTCCATGCATCCCTCATCCCCGGATCAGCTTCCTGTGATGTGTGAGATAAGTCATCCAGAGCGTCTGTCTCTGGCACAGCATCACACACCGTGGAATGGCGGGGATGGTGAGAAGCTGGGGTGACGCTGAGCAGATACAAGCTGGAATGCGTCTGCCTTCATCGCCAGGAACACGCCACGATTCCCACGTTTCCTTTCTCAGTTCTTACAGTACATTAAGATAAAAACGTGGGTCACATCTGTGCCGCATAAGACACACTGAAGAACCCTCTGAACACATAGTTGCAGAGATGGATTTAAAACTCATGGGGCCCTAAGCAAGATGTTGGTTTGGGGCCCCCCAAGGGATCCTGCATGACCTTAATGCTGCAAGGGTGCTTAACAGTGTAAGATCCTGGGGCTCGCCAGGCCCTGGACGTGTGCCTAGGTTGCCTTGTGGATAATCCGGCCCTGCATAGTTGCCCTGAGAAATCTTTGAAGACAGAAATGCCAATATAGGGGCAGGTCCTAATGGTGCAAGTTATGTAAATCATTTATGTAAATTATGTTCTGAAGCTCCACCCACTGTTCATCACTTTTACTATTTATAGTGTTACATATTTACATTATCAAGCCCCACCCAGTCCTTAGTAACCCTAGAAATTGCAGCACTGCTGGGCAGGGGGTGGGGCTTGAGACCATGATTTACATAAACTCACAGCCTCATGTTTGTTGCGTGAGACTTGCCTTCCATACCCTCCAACATAACCCATTCCATTAGGTACAAAATACTCTGCTTCTCAGTTTCCAACTGTCAGTTACTATGGTAACGACCTTTGTTGAAGAGGCAAATAGTATTTTAAATATCAGTTAGTTCATTTAAACCAGGTGAGCGTGACAGTTGGAAGCTCAGGAGCGGATTAAATGGTACCTAATGGAATGAGTCAGCAAACCCTGCTCTAATGTTAAGTGCGTTTAATGGTGTGCTATTTGTAAAGTGCTGTGTACGTTTGCAGGTGCAAACCTCTGAGCATGAGGTATTTGCATAGTTGGCAACTGTTGCTGAATATCAGGGAGACTCCCTGAGAAGCGGGTGATTTCCCTGAGCGCTGATTCACTATGATGACAATATTTAGAAATTGTGTCCTATTTCCCTGCATTGAGGTCATTTTCATGTAGGCCAAAATGTAATCAGAGACTGGCCGTTATCTAAGACAACATGACCGCAATCATGGAGACAGAAATGAGAAACACACTTTGGTCTCTTGTGAATCAGCTGCAGTGTCACCTGCTTTTATCTTCTCTATATAGATGAAGCAGTCAGTGGATCCTATTCACAGTCTCCACAATAACGCTGAAAGGATTTATTCACTGACATTATAATAATCAATAATTACTGATGCTGCCATTTATATTAAGAAATAGTTTTCCTGGCAGCGCTAGACAGGAGCTATTTGTGGGACACACCCCTTTGATGGTACAGGACATACTCCCTTAGGAGGTAATGGACACACCCCTATGAGGGTACAGGACATACCCCCTTATGAGGTAATGGACACACCCCTTTGATGGTACAGGACATACCCCCTTAAGAGGTAATGGACACCGCCTTTGATGGTACAGGACATACACCCTTAGAAGGTAATGGACACACCCCTTTGATGGTACAGGACATACCCCCGTAGGAGATAATGGACACACCCCTTTGATTGTACAGGACATACCCCCTTAGGAGGTAATGGACACACCCCTTTGATGGTACAGGACATACCCCCTTAAGAGGTAATGGACACACCCCTTTGATGGTACAGGACATACCCCCTTTGATGGTACAGGACATACCCCCTTAGGAGGTAATGGACACACCCCTTTGATGGTACAGGACATACCCCCTTAGGAGGTAATGGACACACCCCTTTGATGGTACAGGACATACCCCCTTAGGAGGTAATGGACACACCCCTTTGATGGTACAGGACATACCCCCTTAGGAGGTAATGGACACACCCCTCTGATGGTGCAGGACATACCCCCGTAGGAGATAATGGACACACCCCTTTGATTGTACAGGACATACCCCCTTAGGAGGTAATGGACACACCCCTTTGATGGTACAGGACATACCCCCTTAAGAGGTAATGGACACACACCTTTGATGGTACAGGACATACCCCCTTAGGAGGTAATGGACACACCCCTTTGATGGTACAGGACATACCCCCTTAAGAGGTAATGGACACACACCTTTGATGGTACAGGACATACCCCCTTAGGAGGTAATGGACACACCCCTTTGATGGTACAGGACATACCCCCTTAAGAGGTAATGGACACACACCTTTGATGGTACAGGACATACCCCCTTAGGAGGTAATGGACACACCCCTTTGATGGTACAGGACATACCCCCTTAAGAGGTAATGGACACACACCTTTGATGGTACAGGACATACCCCCTTAGGAGGTAATGGACACACCCCTTTGATGGTACAGGACATACCCCCTTAAGAGGTAATGGACACACACCTTTGATGGTACAGGACATACCCCCTTAGGAGGTAATGGACACACCCCTTTGATGGTACAGGACATACCCCCTTAAGAGGTAATGGACACACACCTTTGATGGTACAGGACATACCCCCTTAGGAGGTAATGGACACACCCCTTTGATGGTACAGGACATACCCCCTTAAGAGGTAATGGACACACACCTTTGATGGTACAGGACATACCCCCTTAGGAGGTAATGGACACACCCCTTTGATGGTACAGGACATACCCCCTTAAGAGGTAATGGACACACACCTTTGATGGTACAGGACATACCCCCTTAGGAGGTAATGGACACACCCCTTTGATGGTACAGGACATACCCCCTTAAGAGGTAATGGACACACACCTTTGATGGTACAGGACATACCCCCTTAGGAGGTAATGGACACACCCCTTTGATGGTACAGGACATACCCCCTTAAGAGGTAATGGACACACACCTTTGATGGTACAGGACATACCCCCTTAGGAGGTAATGGACACACCCCTTTGATGGTACAGGACATACCCCCTTAAGAGGTAATGGACACACACCTTTGATGGTACAGGACATACCCCCTTAGGAGGTAATGGACACACCCCTTTGATGGTACAGGACATACCCCCTTAAGAGGTAATGGACACACACCTTTGATGGTACAGGACATACCCCCTTAGGAGGTAATGGACACACCCCTTTGATGGTACAGGACATACCCCCTTAAGAGGTAATGGACACACACCTTTGATGGTACAGGACATACCCCCTTAGGAGGTAATGGACACACCCCTTTGATGGTACAGGACATACCCCCTTAAGAGGTAATGGACACACACCTTTGATGGTACAGGACATACCCCCTTAGGAGGTAATGGACACACCCCTTTGATGGTACAGGACATACCCCCTTAAGAGGTAATGGACACACACCTTTGATGGTACAGGACATACCCCCTTAGGAGGTAATGGACACACCCCTTTGATGGTACAGGACATACCCCCTTAAGAGGTAATGGACACACACCTTTGATGGTACAGGACATACCCCCTTAGGAGGTAATGGACACACCCCTTTGATGGTACAGGACATACCCCCTTAAGAGGTAATGGACACACACCTTTGATGGTACAGGACATACCCCCTTAGGAGGTAATGGACACACCCCTTTGATGGTACAGGACATACCCCCTTAAGAGGTAATGGACACACACCTTTGATGGTACAGGACATACCCCCTTAGGAGGTAATGGACACACCCCTTTGATGGTACAGGACATACCCCCTTAAGAGGTAATGGACACACACCTTTGATGGTACAGGACATACCCCCTTAGGAGGTAATGGACACACCCCTTTGATGGTACAGGACATACCCCCTTAAGAGGTAATGGACACACACCTTTGATGGTACAGGACATACCCCCTTAGGAGGTAATGGACACACCCCTTTGATGGTACAGGACATACCCCCTTAAGAGGTAATGGACACACACCTTTGATGGTACAGGACATACCCCCTTAGGAGGTAATGGACACACCCCTTTGATGGTACAGGACATACCCCCTTAAGAGGTAATGGACACACACCTTTGATGGTACAGGACATACCCCCTTAGGAGGTAATGGACACACCCCTTTGATGGTACAGGACATACCCCCTTAAGAGGTAATGGACACACACCTTTGATGGTACAGGACATACCCCCTTAGGAGGTAATGGACACACCCCTTTGATGGTACAGGACATACCCCCTTAAGAGGTAATGGACACACACCTTTGATGGTACAGGACATACCCCCTTAGGAGGTAATGGACACACCCCTTTGATGGTACAGGACATACCCCCTTAAGAGGTAATGGACACACACCTTTGATGGTACAGGACATACCCCCTTAGGAGGTAATGGACACACCCCTTTGATGGTACAGGACATACCCCCTTAAGAGGTAATGGACACACACCTTTGATGGTACAGGACATACCCCCTTAGGAGGTAATGGACACACCCCTTTGATGGTACAGGACATACCCCCTTAAGAGGTAATGGACACACACCTTTGATGGTACAGGACATACCCCCTTAGGAGGTAATGGACACACCCCTTTGATGGTACAGGACATACCCCCTTAAGAGGTAATGGACACACACCTTTGATGGTACAGGACATACCCCCTTAGGAGGTAATGGACACACCCCTTTGATGGTACAGGACATACCCCCTTAAGAGGTAATGGACACACACCTTTGATGGTACAGGACATACCCCCTTAGGAGGTAATGGACACACCCCTTTGATGGTACAGGACATACCCCCTTAAGAGGTAATGGACACACACCTTTGATGGTACAGGACATACCCCCTTAGGAGGTAATGGACACACCCCTTTGATGGTACAGGACATACCCCCTTAAGAGGTAATGGACACACACCTTTGATGGTACAGGACATACCCCCTTAGGAGGTAATGGACACACCCCTTTGATGGTACAGGACATACCCCCTTAAGAGGTAATGGACACACACCTTTGATGGTACAGGACATACCCCCTTAGGAGGTAATGGACACACCCCTTTGATGGTACAGGACATACCCCCTTAAGAGGTAATGGACACACACCTTTGATGGTACAGGACATACCCCCTTAGGAGGTAATGGACACACCCCTTTGATGGTACAGGACATACCCCCTTAAGAGGTAATGGACACACACCTTTGATGGTACAGGACATACCCCCTTAGGAGGTAATGGACACACCCCTTTGATGGTACAGGACATACCCCCTTAAGAGGTAATGGACACACACCTTTGATGGTACAGGACATACCCCCTTAGGAGGTAATGGACACACCCCTTTGATGGTACAGGACATACCCCCTTAAGAGGTAATGGACACACACCTTTGATGGTACAGGACATACCCCCTTAGGAGGTAATGGACACACCCCTTTGATGGTACAGGACATACCCCCTTAAGAGGTAATGGACACACACCTTTGATGGTACAGGACATACCCCCTTAGGAGGTAATGGACACACCCCTTTGATGGTACAGGACATACCCCCTTAAGAGGTAATGGACACACACCTTTGATGGTACAGGACATACCCCCTTAGGAGGTAATGGACACACCCCTTTGATGGTACAGGACATACCCCCTTAAGAGGTAATGGACACACACCTTTGATGGTACAGGACATACCCCCTTAGGAGGTAATGGACACACCCCTTTGATGGTACAGGACATACCCCCTTAAGAGGTAATGGACACACACCTTTGATGGTACAGGACATACCCCCTTAGGAGGTAATGGACACACCCCTTTGATGGTACAGGACATACCCCCTTAAGAGGTAATGGACACACACCTTTGATGGTACAGGACATACCCCCTTAGGAGGTAATGGACACACCCCTTTGATGGTACAGGACATACCCCCTTAAGAGGTAATGGACACACACCTTTGATGGTACAGGACATACCCCCTTAGGAGGTAATGGACACACCCCTTTGATGGTACAGGACATACCCCCTTAAGAGGTAATGGACACACACCTTTGATGGTACAGGACATACCCCCTTAGGAGGTAATGGACACACCCCTTTGATGGTACAGGACATACCCCCTTAAGAGGTAATGGACACACACCTTTGATGGTACAGGACATACCCCCTTAGGAGGTAATGGACACACCCCTTTGATGGTACAGGACATACCCCCTTAAGAGGTAATGGACACACACCTTTGATGGTACAGGACATACCCCCTTAGGAGGTAATGGACACACCCCTTTGATGGTACAGGACATACCCCCTTAAGAGGTAATGGACACACACCTTTGATGGTACAGGACATACCCCCTTAGGAGGTAATGGACACACCCCTTTGATGGTACAGGACATACCCCCTTAAGAGGTAATGGACACACACCTTTGATGGTACAGGACATACCCCCTTAGGAGGTAATGGACACACCCCTTTGATGGTACAGGACATACCCCCTTAAGAGGTAATGGACACACACCTTTGATGGTACAGGACATACCCCCTTAGGAGGTAATGGACACACCCCTTTGATGGTACAGGACATACCCCCTTAAGAGGTAATGGACACACACCTTTGATGGTACAGGACATACCCCCTTAGGAGGTAATGGACACACCCCTTTGATGGTACAGGACATACCCCCTTAAGAGGTAATGGACACACACCTTTGATGGTACAGGACATACCCCCTTAGGAGGTAATGGACACACCCCTTTGATGGTACAGGACATACCCCCTTAAGAGGTAATGGACACACACCTTTGATGGTACAGGACATACCCCCTTAGGAGGTAATGGACACACCCCTTTGATGGTACAGGACATACCCCCTTAAGAGGTAATGGACACACACCTTTGATGGTACAGGACATACCCCCTTAGGAGGTAATGGACACACCCCTTTGATGGTACAGGACATACCCCCTTAAGAGGTAATGGACACACACCTTTGATGGTACAGGACATACCCCCTTAGGAGGTAATGGACACACCCCTTTGATGGTACAGGACATACCCCCTTAAGAGGTAATGGACACACACCTTTGATGGTACAGGACATACCCCCTTAGGAGGTAATGGACACACCCCTTTGATGGTACAGGACATACCCCCTTAAGAGGTAATGGACACACACCTTTGATGGTACAGGACATACCCCCTTAGGAGGTAATGGACACACCCCTTTGATGGTACAGGACATACCCCCTTAAGAGGTAATGGACACACACCTTTGATGGTACAGGACATACCCCCTTAGGAGGTAATGGACACACCCCTTTGATGGTACAGGACATACCCCCTTAAGAGGTAATGGACACACACCTTTGATGGTACAGGACATACCCCCTTAGGAGGTAATGGACACACCCCTTTGATGGTACAGGACATACCCCCTTAAGAGGTAATGGACACACACCTTTGATGGTACAGGACATACCCCCTTAGGAGGTAATGGACACACCCCTTTGATGGTACAGGACATACCCCCTTAAGAGGTAATGGACACACACCTTTGATGGTACAGGACATACCCCCTAGGCCATGTCTTGTTTTTTGTACAAATTCCCCTTGCCTTGTGCACCGGTCATATATATTACTTTATAAACTGATTTTGTAGCTGCCTCCATTTTGGATATGTGGTTTAAAGTCTCTCTGAGATTGTAGCTGAGAGGGGGTGCGGTCTCAGCAGTTTAGTTTGGGAGACCTGGGAATCTCCATGTGAGGTGTGCTCTTGGTTTAGAAAGATATTGGATATGTGACCCAAAGTTGGGGCTCTATTTAGAGTTAAGATTAGAGTTAGGACAGCAGAGAAGAGCTGAGAGGGGGTGCGGTCTCAGAGTGGCAGTTTGGGAGACCTGGGAATCTCCATGTGAGGTATGCTCTTGGTTTAGAAATATATTGGATATGTGACCCAAAGTTGGGGCTCTATTTAGAGTTAAGATTAGAGTTAGGACCGTTCAGCAGAGAAGCCTTGTAAGTGGCGAACAGCTTATCACGTATCTGCAGATATTTGTAACTATTTGGTCTGGATCCCGTCCATAGGGTATGTCGTTGGCGTCCATACAACCCACTGCCTATGGGGATGCTGGGTGGAAAGTAAGAGGACCACACGCTCACCATCTACACCTGTCCATTCCCTTTACAGAAGCGCCGGGAGCGGGAGATCCAGCAGCAGGTGCTCCTGAGGGACGAGGAGACGGTGGAGCTGAGAGGAACCTTCACGTCTCTACAGCAAGAGGTGGAGATGAAGACCAAGAAGCTGAAAAAGGTTTGGGGGCATTTTCACTAAATAGAAAGTGCACAAGTGCAAAACTACAACAGAAACACTGATAACGTAAAGGAGAGAGGATTAAAGGCAAATTCTACCATTGCCGTGGAAACCACTGTTATTTTATATTTGGTATTTACTATGTTATTCCCTAACCCTTATTATTTTTGAAAGATTTCTTTGTTCCCTCAAACCCCCAACTGCCTCGTTCACATGCGACCCAGTAACAACTGTACCTGATTCACAACCAGTACAGGTATCATCGTGATTAACCCAGTCACACCCAGTCACCCCGCCAAAATCTCATTTCCATGGTCAAGAAGCCCTCATAGAGCATGGCCAATGTATGGTATCTACTGACTCATAACAGACACTTATTTAATGCCACATAAGGAAGGTCAATGAGGATTTCATTAGGAGTAGATTGGGCCCTGGAAAAAAAACAATGAAGAAAGGGGTTGGGATCAATGATAGGTGGCTAATAAAAAACAATGGAAATACGAAATCAGTGTGGACGAGCTAAAACCTAAACAATAAAAAGAACTCCAAAAACAAACTACTAGAAATCTTGAATAATGGAAAGCTAAGAAATACTGCAGAGGAGGAATATATCTAATAACAATGGGGTAGATCCAGAACTACGTTTGCAATACGTTTCCTCGCGTAGCGTATTTTCGCGTGCGTACCTTCTATACACTCCCCTTGGTACACCCCTTGAATGTACGTATTTTGTCAAGATACACTTTACAAACCCTACCTTAACTTTTGGCAACGTAACCGCAGTGATCCGCACACGTATGTATGTGCAACACGTATTTACGCAGCTAAGCACGCCCATACTGTACACTTTAAATACAAACCCCCGCCTACTTAACGTATTTCAGACGTATTTTGGACTCACGTAAAATTGGCACGCCCACACATAAGTATTTACGTGACACATACGTGAATGGCCCATACGTTCACAATTACGCTACGTTACTGAGCGTATTTTCTGCCGTACTTGCGCAGAACTTACCAAAAGGCGATTTTATGTCTCCGCCACGTGTAAATTCGCTCACAAGCGTTGTTCTGGATCTGGCACAATGCATTCATGGAGAAACACTATGGATCGTATTCACAGATACAAGTGAGTTAGGTGCGGACAGATCTGCACTCCGCTTGTTCGTAGTTACTCTTGCCATCTTACGCCCAGCAAACCCTACCCTATATATCTTACTGTTGAGTCAGTGTACCCCAAAAGTACGCAGTGCGGTAGATCACAATTATTCGCAATTATACCTGAAATGACCAATCGAGTTGAAGTTGCGGTCCAACCCACAAAAGTGTGTTTATATCAGTAGGGAAAAAGTTAACCAAAAGTGCTGGTCTCCTGATAACACCAGTCACTGGCGAGACTTCAAAACAGATGCCTTCTGAGGTCCAATGCTCAGGCAGAGTCCTTTTAACAGCAATGATCAAAGGGGTAACCGAACGCAAGAGAGATCTCACGACCATCCTGGATCCTTAGCTCGCCATTGGTCTCGGGGTCTTTCATTGTTCTTACTTCAGAGGTTTATCAGCATAATTGTAAACAAACACATTTCACATCATGACTTATTAATGTCTATCGCTTTATGCGATCTTTTAGTAGAAAATAGCATCTCTAGTACAATATCATTTTCTACACTGCGAGTCTAAACACCATATAATTAAGACAATCATTCGTTGATCGGCGGCAATTAGCTGAACGAACCATCGGCGAATATAAAGCACAGTTTTAATAAATAGGAACGCATACAGACATTAAACATGAACAAGTCCTATATGTAAATATGTTTATTAAAGTGTGATATCGAATTATAGAAAAGCCAGCAAAAGTACGCACACGCACTTGAATGTACATGCATAGTTGCGTAAATCCGCATTCACGTTTTCCCGCACTTTTCCTGGGTTCTTTGTTCATATACCTTTACAAAGATTAATTTTTATTTTAAGTTTAATGACGATGTTTTAACTCGGTTTCGACATTACCAATGGTGTTTATGAATAAATAAGTCAAATGCAGACATTAAACAATGGACAACAATTCATACACTTGTGGTTATAAATATTTATCTAAACCACCCAGCGGAACGGGAAATATAAAGAGCGGGATCTGCTATAATTTACACTACATATTTAAATAGAAAGATAAAACTATATATCATACCAGTGGTGCAATTAAATAAATATATAAATACATAAATAAATATAAAAAATACCAATTCATGAAACCAGAACAATAAATGAAGCTAAAACATAAAATCTTATAAAGTGCCAAACATGCTAAAAAAAAACTATAGAAGTCAAAGTGGAGGGTTATCTGATAATAAGCCAATTGAAAGATCAAAAAGAATAATAAATAATAATGAGTAGTGATATTGATAATAAATAGGTTAAAACAGTGACAACAAAAATAGAAACAATAACATTTGAATAAACCAAAGAAGTAATAGTCGATAGCTGTCTAGCGTTAAATAAACTTAAAAAAATTATTGAAAATGTACATGAAGAGCAATAAAACAATAGATGTTGATAGCAAAAAAATATAGATTATAATGGTGACAACACAAACATAAAGAATAAATCCAGATAAACAAAAACAACAAGGAAACAAGTGTTGTATGTCCAAATTACAAATAATAAATAGTGATAAAATAAAATCTGAATTCTTATACTTTGATTACAAAAGTCACAGTCCAATTTAGTCCTTAAACTAAAACATAACTATTAATAAAGTGAAGTCCAGTGTTCATTCAACGTTCATGGGCCAGATTTGCCCATAGCAACTAGCCAGATTTTAGCTGACATTCTCTAGTATGTAATAGGAAAGTGAGAGCTAGAATCCAATTGGTTGCTATGGGCAACATCTCCACTATTCCAAACCCGCAGCTTAGTAAATCTTGCCACCATAAGTGCAGTCTTCATCAATATTCTTTTAGATGACTTACAATTAGATGACTCAGAGTATATATATAGATCAAATTAATCAACAATGGCAGAAAATCCTGATCCTCCAAATCCTAGCAGAGGCTCTGATATCGGGGTTCCCTTGTAAAGAGGAGGCGGCCAGATCCCAAGCTCTTATAAAAGGCTTCGGCCCCCTCTGTCCCTTGATCCCAGTGGAGAAGGGATGAAATAAACAAGGGGCTACAATAATAGTGATTTTTATTAACAATTACCAAAAAATAGTACATAGAAACAACACAATAGTACATTATTTCATTTTAGTAAGAGCAGTACAAATATAGAATGTTGGTGGGGTTATGTATAGCCAATTAGGTACAAAAAAGGTGTTAAGTAAATGAATTACAATCAAATACATCTACTCACTGGTACATCACAATGCAATAAAGAAATTTATAGTGACCGCTACCCTATAAAGAGAGCATGCAAGCGACTGCCGTCCAATCCAGAGAGCATCCTAGTGACCACCACCCAATACAGAGAGCATCCTACTTACTGCCACCCAATACAGAGAGCATCCTAGTGACCGCCACCCAATACAGAGAGCATCCTAGTGACCGCCACCCAATACAGAGAGCATCCGAGCGACTGCCGCCCAATACAGAGAGTATCCTAGTGACTTCCATTCTATACAAAGAGATTCTTATTGACCACCACCCATTACTGTCCAATCCTAGTTCTGTTCATACATTAGAGAGACTTCTGAATGACATCAAAAGGCCATCGGCCCTCCTGGAAAATTCCTTGTAAGTTCTGTGGCCAACCCATCCCTGGGCTTCATTGTCACATGGATAGTAAGCGCCACAAAGATTTCTGATTGCAGCGTTTTATTGGCTGGATTAATCCGGGTGTATGAAGCCGGCTATAGGACCAATTCAATTGTCCGCGACGCTTGGTTGTGAATATTTCTTTATGAATTTACATCAAGCATTTTAATACGTACCTCCTAGACGTGCGTATTAAACTCTGCTCATATTTCTTACCGTCATAGACAGGAATAGGCGCACTTTGAGCTTTTTCCCGTCTTCACGGTCAATTGAATCGTCCCCAATGAGTCGTCTTTCTGCTTTCAGCTCTACGCCAAGTTGCAGGCCGTCAAAGGGGAGATCCAGGACCAGCACGATGAGTACGTGAGGGTGAGGCAAGACCTGGAGCAGGCGCAGAACGAGCAGACGCGGGAGCTGAAATTCAAGTGAGTGCAAGAGCCTGTGTCACGTGAGATGAGATGTGTGGCTGATCTAGCATGAGGGGGTAACTGCACCCCGAGAGGAGCGATCAATCACATTACTTAGACCTTCATATATTCTTTTCCATGTGTATGAATGGGACTGTGGCCGCTTCTCCGTTCTGTGAATGAAGGAAGAGCTCAGAGGAATGCAGAGATTTGCACAGCAAATAAGCGTATATTAAAACAAAGAAGAAAAAAAGCTACAAGGGAACTGTAAAGTGAGGGAGGGGGTCCAAACATAGGACTGAATCCAGAATTGCGTTCAACAGGGTAGCTACGCATTCAATGAGAATGATTTATTAAGCAGTGCCTTTGGAAAAGTGGAGATGTTGCCCATAGCAACCAATCAGATTCTAGATCTCATTTAACTATTACATACTAGAAAATATCAGCTAGAATCTGATTGGTTGCTAAGGGCAACGTCTCCACTTTTCCAAACCCGCAGCTTAGTAAATCTGGCTCCATATGTCCATAAGTCCCCGATGCGATCGTACTGCTGGATTCTGTGCTGTAATGCTCCGTATCGGTGGAGCTTGAGGACCCGCCATGTGTACAGCATATATGTATAATGGGCAGGGGGAGTTATTTAAATTAGGGGCTTGGCTAAGCCTTTACATTTTATCCTCTATTAGGAACGAGTGACTTACACACAGGGGCGTGTGCCTAAAAGTTAAGGTAGGGTTCTGGGCACAGAATCTAGGAACGTGTGTGGGCTGCACTTCAATCTCCCTCGCATGCACAGAATATAGGATTAGCTTCCAACGCGGAGACTTACCGGCGCAGTGTGTGCTTAGGTATGGATCTGGTCCATAATGCCACATGAAGCGAGGATGTAATGCCGGATCTCAGTCCAACTCCCTCGCTCTTACCAACTTACTATCGTAGACCCCGACCTTTAGAA
The DNA here is from genome assembly GCA_011038615.1 of Limnodynastes dumerilii. Lineage (NCBI taxonomy): Eukaryota > Metazoa > Chordata > Amphibia > Anura > Limnodynastidae > Limnodynastes > Limnodynastes dumerilii. The sequence continues at coordinate 64,433 of WWET01004432.1, read as the reverse complement.
CAGGGCCGGATTGAGGGCCATGTGGGCCTGAAAATGATCAAGGGGCCATACTATATGTCCCTGACATTCATCCTTATGTACTGCAGTGGGAGTTCTGGGAATCTGCGTTGTGTGGGGGCCTGTTTTCGGATGGAGGCCTGGGGCTGTAGTCCCATTAGCCTCTTTGTTAATCTGGCCCTGTTTAAGAATACAGCGCTATTCTTGTGTAGTATGGGGGTGGCTTAGCAAGCCCTCACTGTACAAGTTAAATAACCCTCTCCGCGTGCTGCCCGTCTCACCCCACTGTTTGAAGCGCTGCCTGTATGGAACGCCAGAGGATCCATATCCGTACTGGGCAATGTGTCTCTGTGCATGCAAAGTCAAAGAACAACATTTTTGTGGAAGTCTGTATCCGGTCCTTAGTTCCAAAATCAAACCATGGGCTGGATCCAGACTTAAGTAAGTTCTTGAAATGAGTTACTCCTGGGCTAAACCATGTTGGTTTCAGGGGGAGTCAAGGTAATTGTATTCTTTGCATGCAGGGATATATCTTTGAATTGCTTACTGCACACAGA
>WWET01004432.1:49203-62734 GCA_011038615.1 Limnodynastes dumerilii | reverse complement strand
TAAATGTCTTAACAAATACAAGAATGGTAGAAACCTTCTGTGTATAAATATACCAGCTGGCACCAGTGTGACATGTCACAAGGCTGCATACCCTCAACATGACCCACTCCATCATTCTGCACCTGAGCTTCCATTTGTCAATTACTATGGTAACCACCTATGTTTTTCAAGCATCCAGTAATTCATTAAAGCCTGGTGAGTGACAGCCAGAATCTCAGGAGCGGAGTATTATTTGAGGATTAATACTGTGTGAATCACTGGGCTGGTGTGCTCGTTTGTTGGTACTCCAATCACTGGGTACACCACAATGCCATAAAGAGTCAGCAGTATTCAGTCCAGCAGCAGTGAACAATACAATAGAGCCTCCCGCAAAGCCAGGTGGTTCCCTCAATACAGCTCTGCCAGCCAGTCCTTAACTCTTCCCAATGATCCTCAGTATGATCCTAGGGTCTCCTGGTGAGGGGACAGGCTCATCCACACAACAGGTGTTCCAAACCCTCCAACATGACCCCTTCCCTTAGGTACAGAATACTCCGCTCCTGAGCTTCCAACTGTCACTCACCTGGTTTTAATTAATTAACTGATATTTGAAAAACATTTTTCTCTTCATCAAAGGAGGTTACCATAGAAACTGACAGTTAAAAGCTCAGGAGTAGAGCATTTTGTACCTAATGGAATGGGTCATGTTGGGTCTGGTGCTCTGATCTCACTGTGGGACCCCCCCCCCCCCCTTTTTACATGTCAACCTTTAGATGTGTTCAGATTAATGGTATAATAGTTCTTATTAACCATTGGTCAAATAAACCATAATAGTCTATTAATAACTTAAACAAGACAGACTCCAATCATAAGCTCTATCTACAATTCAATAACCCTACTGATCGAGCAATGAATGGTACTGGACAAATCAGGCTCCTTCCGGCTTGTGATTAACATACAATAAAGAACTGCAAATATACTGTGGGTGAAATAACCACCTAGTGAAACATAGAGCATAATATTGCACAAAACGTTATATTTACACAAGATAAAATTTTCCTGTCTGTCCCTTCTGCAATGACACTTCCATTCTCTGTAACTTGAGAAGAACATAGTACTGACATGTTATTGGTTGTTGCACAGCGGAAGTGCCAACACAATGAAGAGACGTCCATCCTCGGCAGTCGGGTACAAGAGGCCTATCAGCCAGTATGCTAGAGTGGCCATGGTAATGGGCTATCATCCGAGGTACCGGGTATGTACCAAATGAACTAATTCACTATTTCTCTACTAATGCATTACATTGTTTCTTTTAACTGCTTTGTGCAATGTTGCTCCATTAACTACCATAAACGACCTACAAGACAGTAGCTATAGAGCCACTGACCAAATGTCCTGAAATAACCATCCTGGCCATTTTCTTGAAGGCTGAGAACATCATGTTTCTTGAGTTGGACCTGACACCTCCAGCAGTGTTTGAGATGGACTTCTCCAAGGATCGTGTTGACCAAGACCCAAGAGCCCTGCATCTCGAGCGGCTTACTCGCCTTGACAGTCTTCTGGAGCGTCCAGCTGCCGCACGGGTCAGAAAGTCCAGGTCTTGGTGAGTAAAATTCTGAGGAAAGCTCAGATAACAAGTCCAACCAGCCACGTCAGTTATAACTATTGAAACACTGGGCCCGTTGCAAAACTACAAGTACCAGAATGCTTTGTCAGGTATCAGCCCTGCCTATGGAGTCAAAGCATGCTGGGACTGGTAGTTTCACAACACCTGGAGAGACACAGGTGGGCCAGCCTTGCCCTACATGGATTATGGGTAGAACAGGAGGTGCTGTATTATGAGTGGAGGACATCACCTTTTGATAGTATAAGGCTGAAATGACCAGATCCTCCAACATGACCCATTCCATTAGGTACAAAATGCTCTACTCCTGAGCTTTCAACTGTCAGTTACTATAGTAACCACCTTTGTTGAAGAGAACTAAGTTTTTCAAACATCAGTTATTTAATTAAACCCAGGTGAGTGACAGTTGGAAACTCAGGAGCGGAGAATTCTGTACCTAACTGAAGGGGGTCATGTTGGAGGGTATGAATTACCACCAATTACAACCATGTCTTCGTTTACAGGTGCCAGCAGCCTAAACCTCTCCCGTCTTCAACCACCCACATCTCCTTGTCCTCGAGCAGTCAAAGACGTCCACTTTCCCCTACTCACGAGTGACACCCGACTTACTTGAAGGCTCCGCCCAATGCGCATTATTTACCCTTTCTGTCAGGATTTGCTTCCAACGGAGTGAGGAGCGGACCCCTATCATTCCTCTGCCTCCTGACGAGACCTCAGTGGTGGTGGAAGATGTAGAATATTATTTAAGGAATAAACATATTTATTTATTTATTGTCTCTGTGGAGAATCCATGCTGTCGGTTTCCAGATTCTTTTTGGCTCGGAAGAAGCGCTTGGGACACGATTATTTTGGAATGTTGGAGTTTGCTTGGAGACAGAAGAAAGGAATATATGGTACTTTGGACTCTGCTCTGCTTCGTCTTGCTACCTGAAATGACTTAACAATGGCTTTACCTGATGGAGGTCTCAGTCTGCGCCGCAAAGCCTCAATTTATATTTATTTGCTCAGCGATATTTTCTGCTCACCAGGTTTACGTTCTCTTCTCTACTAGTGTCCAGCGTAGGAGGCTCAATATCCTTTGCCTTGAACTCTTTTGAGGCTTACACTTCAAACGCCAGTGCCTTAACGCTAAGGCTTCACACCCTCCACCGCTTGTCTTCTGGTAAAGGTGCAAAAATTTCCGAACCGTGGTTGGGAAAGTCAACAATGTGGAAAGTTATTGGATGGAACGTTACTACTTAATAGATATCGCAGGTCACGTTGGGTCACCTAGCCTTTGACCAAATTGAATGTTGCACATGCAACTTTCTATCGTCTTTATTGCGATGTTACGGTGTTGGTTACTGCTGTTGGGTTGAAGCATCGCGAGCCCAAACTTCAAACCAGAATTTTCCTCCTTAGACTTTAGGAGTATGATGGAATATGATGGATAAGGGATCAAACATGGAGGACGCTCATTCCTTTGCAGGTTCCGGTAGAATTTGGCATTGTTGTAATTATGAAGAAGGGTCAGAAGATGTTCACCGCCCAGGCAGAACACTAATCCAATATAAAACTATATCAGTCTACGGCACAGCATGAAAAAACACAGCTGTATGCACATTTATAGCAAAGAACAACTTTATCATTTTTATTACTTGAAATTAATATTTGAGGGTTTCTTTTGTTTTTTTGCAACCCTTATGACATAACTGTTGGAAAGCAAAGTGTATAATTTTTGGGGCATGTAGTTTATCGGCCATCAATCGCAGGGAATATGTTGTAGGCTCATAATGGGAGATTTATAATCATCTGGAAATGAATATAGCATATTGTGCAATAATCGGAGTATTCCTATACAGTTGTGAGACTTCCCATTTGGTGTTCTCCTGGTTCTCACAACAGCCGGGGGAAATCTATAGCAGCCCTACTGTTCTGAATTATGTACAAAGTACCCATAATGCACTCTGTTACCCAGCCTGCACAGGGGCCATTGTTTGTGAAGTTGGTTGTTGTAAGATCTAATGACATCTGTGCGGTATAGTTTTATGTCATGGCCTAGATGCCTCCCTTCCTTTCCTTATCAGAAAATGACAGGGTTAGTATTAAAATCCCATTCAAAGATACAGAAACAACCAAGCCATCAGTCCAAGATCTAAGTACAAGTTTCCTGACCTTAACATTAAATAGGTGTAACCATGGATGAATATTCATCCTGTGTACACCAGAATCCCTATGCAATATGCCCATATGCCAATATTTACTTGGCTGAGCACAGAGAACAACGGCATGAAGTAAGGTATATGACCAGGAGCAATTCATGTTTGTCATTGTCAATAGTTTCCCTATAGATCTCTGAATGTTATAGGAGGTGTTTTCATATTCAGTTAGGTTGTAACACTATATCCCGTAACCCCATAAAAAAAACCAGAGGGCCTATGTATGGGAGTCTGAAAAATGGTCCTCACACATTATCAGTTCTTGGGAACAGATAGGGGGCTGTCCCTTAAAAGCGAGAGATTACTAGATGTGAATGGTTACCTCTTCAGTTCCTAGTGATGTTATGACATCACTGGTTCCATTTGAACCAATGACATCACTGTTATCCTAGCAATGCAATGGTTATTGTTATGACATCACCGCTTCCTAGCTATGTTATGACATCACTGATTCCTAGGGCACACATTTAAGTCACAAATACAACACCCACCCTGTGAACAGGGTGTATGTATGTTGGGTCATCATGCACCTCTGTCAGATAGGCTGCAAACACGGAATCCAGGGCTGCTTGCGGTGCGTTCCGATACATAGCCAAAATGTGCGCAAATGCTCAGAACGCACGCTCAGAGTACTTACACATCCAGAACGCATTAATAGGCTGTTTGGAGTATTTGTGGATCCAATTCTATGAATCAGCTTTGGTGACAGAGGAACCCCCAAAAGATTGAGGCGACATCCACCGATAAAATTGTTACGGCCCCTGCTTTTGTCTAACATGACAAGAGCATTGCAGATAATTTCATGAGTGATGGAATTATAAGGAAACTCCATTTATGCATTTCAAGGGGATTCTAGTAATTAACTAACTGCAATTATCTAAACGACCCGAGCATTTACCAACAGGAAGGCTGCGAGGATGATCTCTACTGCACTAAGCTTATATTCTAGGTGGAAAAAGAAATATATAACAATATAGATGCTTCTCTGTGAATGGCTACTGATCTCCAAACTAGAATTGTTAACCTCTATTACCTTGGAATAATATACATTGTTAAGTGTTTACTTGTCATTATACTGTATCCCTGTTATAAAGTATTACAGAACCTAACCCCAAAAACAAAGGGATGTCATGTGATGCATGTAAAGCAGCTGGATGAGCAGTCATGTGACATCACAGGCTTCACCCTTGTGCATTAATTCTCCAACCCGCTCTGCTTCCTGGCAACAGGATGACATCACCGGTTAATATTAATGCACTGGATCCGGCCTTCCAATGCCGGAACTCGGATCTATGGCCGGATCACGGCTGGACACAGAGATATGAGACCTGATTCACACTTAAGAATTCTTCCGATTTTAGGTGTGTATATTGAAGAACTGATGCACTGCGCATGCATAGTAACGTTTATACGCTATTTGCGTTGGACTTAAGTTCGCAAATTCCGTGCTCATACACTACGAACTTAAAATCTGTAGGTTCATAGTAACATACGCAAAAATGGGCGTTTCATGAATAAGTGACTAGGAAGATACAAAGAATTGGGTGGAGAGAGGCATGTAAATGACCAAATGAAGGTGGGGTTATGCAGTTAAGTTCCTAAGGAGACGCCCTACACATTCAAATGCGAAACTACAGTTAAAGGAGCCCTATGGCACTCGTAAGTCACATAAGAACCTGAAAACCGGGGGCGTGCCGAGGGAGTTGCCTTGCTATTAGTTGCATATATTTAGGAACCTATCACGTTCTTATGTGTGAATCAGGTCCCTGCTACCTGACCACTACCTTAAAACTTCTGCACTGTCCTAACATAATGAATAGCACTTAGCCAGCCCTCGCCGTACTATACTTCTCTTTCCCACTTCCGCATCGCGCTCATCACAGAGGATCCAGATCCATACTGAAAATCCGGCATGTGCACTTTTGGAAAACGCCCCTTTTGCCTAAGTCTGGATGGAGTCTAATGTTATGATGTGACTGGTTCTTGGTTAAATGATGATATCACTTGTGTCTGGCAATGTGATGACATTACTAGATGTGAGTGGTTACCTCTTCAGTCCCTAGTGATGTTATGACATCACTGGTTCCATTTGAACTAATGACATCACTGTTAACCTAGCAATGCAATGACCTCACTGGTTCTTGGGGATTTTTCTGGCAATGTGATAACATTACTAGATGCCAGCAATATGATTTCCTCAACTGATCCTAGTGACGTTGTGACTTCACCGTTTCCTGACATTGGACCGTATTCAGACTTACGTGTGAAAAACGTACGCACGGATTTGCATATATATGACACTCCCCTTGAACTTACGGACTTAAGCTGACTTCCGCCACCATAGGGCAACTTTAACTCTACGAGCGTGTATTTGTGCTTAAGTTGCTACGGTATGTGCGTGCTTTCCTAACCGCGCCCACCTAAAAATACGTACGGAAAAAGTAGCAAAATCGTAAGTGTTAATCCGGTCCATTATGATGACATTATTGGTTTCTATTGTTATGACATCACTCATTTCTGGCAATATTATGACATCACTGGTCCATAGCAATGTTATGACCTCACTGGTTTCTAGCAATTTTATGACATCACTCATTTCTGGCAATGTGATTACATTACTGGTTCCTAGCCATGTTGTGACCTCACCAATTCCTAGTTATGTTATGACATCACTGGCTCCTGGCAATGCAATGACCTCAATGTGATGACATCATTGCTTGTATTTTCATACTGATCCTGCCCTGAATTGTTTGCATCTACTACCTCTACTATCCGGCCATTACTGTGTTTCGTGACACCACTAGTCCTCATTGCACCTACTGGAGTCAGTGACATTTTCAAGAGTTTCCTCCCTATCTTTTGTTCAATTAAGTATCTGGATAGTGCACTTTGTATATTTATAGACTATTATCAGCCCGGAGCTCCTGTCTCCTGCTCTCTTTAATCCCTCTATTACAGGCAGCGAGACACTATGTCTGGGCTGGGGGACCACCAAGCATTTAATCCCCGTCCTGCCATCTATAGCACTATACAGGGCATTAAATCTAGGCAATCAGTGTTGTTTTAGAGTATTGCCCCCTCACTGTTAATATTATTCCCACTGTCCAGTTGCACTCACAGCCTATACACCCCTGGTGGTAGAGTACAGTGCTTTCTATTGAATATTATTGGAGTGTTTTGTGTATATAGTAATGCAAGTATGTACATGTATAAATAATGAACTGGTTGACTGGGATCATTGTCAGTAGAACAAGTCATTCATCAGTTTTTATGCTTGTGCTAAGAGAGATGCAATGCAGCACAACGCGTTTCGCCATACCCGTCTATCCTTCAAGAGGGTCACGCATTTCATGGTCTTCCACAGTTTATCATGGCACACCGGAGTGAAATTCAGCATTGTGCCACCTACAGCGCATGGCTTGTGGCTGATGTACATGGCGTCAGTCTCCGCGTGCTGCTTTCATAAACTTTTACTGCAGGCCAAATAGGTCAATTTCAGGATATAGCGCCCATAGATTTCATTACGATGATCTGTCAACCGCTCATAATCTGTGGCCCTTTCCTAAAACCGACAACTGAACAGATAGACACAGATAAAACACAGCGTGTAAATAGAAATAATTCATTTATTCAACATGCAAATAGGTTTAAACCTTATCATATACAAGTTTATTTTTATTTAGCAGACAGATTATAAGAATATCCCCTAATGTCCCCTAACAAATAATTTATGCTAAATCTGCTCGAGAGATGGGAGTGACAGAGCCCCTCATCCGTTCGGACTACCAGACAAATTCGGCCTTGTGTTATTACTAAGGAGTAGGCCATATAATGACTGAAAGTCTTCTCTGTCTTATAGTTATAGCAGCCTGGGAGTGGAGCAAAATTGTAGAAAGAAGAGCAGGGAACCTGGGCTGTTACTGCCGGCCCCCTTTCTCATTTAAATATAATGGAAAACCTTGTTCCACCAACGCATAGCACACGGAAGCGAACTTTGTGCCCATTTCTGTGCTCTCTCCCCTGCGCAGTGCAAATACACGCTTAATAAGTAGGTGTAAGCACAGCTCCGGATCAGCTCCACTGTGACCACAATCCGGGTCCTGGTTTTCCAAGCTGTAGCGACACCCAGTGGTTCCTGTTTGAAACCCAACCATTTCCTGAAACATAATATACTGATAGCTGAATAGTGTGTAATATAAGACATAAGGTGAATGCTTTCCTAAGGCAGATTTTTGTCATTCCACGCACCTGTCTCTATAATACAGTAAATGGACCCATGTTCCTCTTCCTCCCATATACTGTTCAGTGACCCAACAGGCTGGCATAAAGTTACTGGTCCCGGTTCACAGTTATATATTTTTTATCTTACGTGCGTTGTTTTAAGAATTGAGCTGCTACACATGCCTAGTAGCTTATTGATGCTATCTACATACCATTTCTGTACGTAGATTGCGTAAGACTGCGCTTGCACGATCTTCATACAGAAATGGTACGTAGATAGCATAAATAAGCTACTAGGCATGCGTAGCAGCTCAATTCTTAAAACAAAGTACGTAATACAAAAACTACGTAACTGTGAATCTGGACCACTGTGTGTATATACCTGACAGCCCTCATCCCTGGTGTCTGTATAAGTTCTTCTGATATAGGTATTGAAATAGAGCAGGGCTGGCCAACCTGTGGCTTTCCAGGTTTTCTGATACTACGAGTCCCATCATGCTTTGTCATATATCAGCTAGGTCTATGCCGTCAAAGCATGCTGGGACTTATAGTTTCAAGTCAACTGGAGGTTGTCCAGGCCTGGAATAGAGTATAGTAGGTAGGAAGGAGGTAAGGATATAGGTAATTTTGTAGAGTGCTTGGTATCGCTGTATTGATTTCATGACTGATACTTATAGACAGACATCTGATTTCTATGCTTGCGGATCTGTGATTATGGAATCCATTACCGCAGGTAATGTGTGATCGCTTTGCTAACCCCGCCCCTTGCACCAACGGACTTCCATTATCCATAAGCTTAAGCTTTCTGGCAGCGTCTCTGTCTGGATAGGAACACAGAGGGTTCCCTAAAATGGGAAGATTGCTGCACGCGCAGACGCAGAACGGAAAAACGGACGCTAACTGCTCCAAGCACGTGGAAATCAGGGGATCCGGTCCAGATTGTGTAACTCGTGCTGGGAAATAAATGAACATGTATGGTATAAAGCAATGTCACTGTATGAATATGAAAGCTGTATACAAGACATATACATATATAAATATATATTATATATACATACAGATGGGACTAGACCTCTCCCCTCCCCCGTGCCTGCCCCACTCTCTGCTTTTTGATGGACAGTTGTGTAATGTTTGCTGGACGTATCTAGGAGGAGATCTGGAGTTTGTATCCTTAACACGAAAAATAAATGCTAATCGTTCTACTGCAGTGTATGGTGTTCCTCTGTGCTGCTCTGATGAGGGGGAAGAGACGCTATTTACCAATGTGCCCAGCAGGGGTGTATTTATGGGTCCAGCGCAATGTAAGGGACTACCCATTTACTCCCAGTACTTCCATCATGTGCCTCCAGCCCCCACCAGTACTCCCATCATGTGATTCCAGCCTCCCCCTAGTACTCCCATCATGTGCCTCCAGCCTCCCCCAGTACTCCCATCTTGTGCCTCCAGCAGCCTCCCCCAGTACTCCCATCGTGTGCCTCCAGCCCCCCTCCAGTACTCCCATCATGTGCCTCCATCCTCCCCTAGTACTCCCATCCCCTCCAGGCTCCAGCTACCACCCCCCACCCCCCAGGTTTTCTTACCCTACCTGTGTCTTCCGAGCGGGACTGTGGCTAGAATTGAAGTCCCGCGGTGGCCGAGACTTGCAAGGGAAATGAAGTCCTGCGGTCACAGAGGAGCCTGTGAACACGGGTATCCTAGCAACCAGCCAATCCTCATTTTAAAAGCATCCAGCCGCAGTCTAACTCCAGACCAGCGCTGCACTATTCAACACTATTTCTTAGCCATGGATTGCAAAGCTGGGCGGCACCACCCTTTGGCTGGTGCCCCTGGCGGGTGCCATCCTAGCCGATGGCGTTGATACACCTCTGGTACCCAGAATGTTCAATGGGGAGAGAACAGACCCTTTGCTGTGATCAATATAAACCCCTCCTCCTTTCTAATACTGGCTCCTCCCTCATTATTCTCTCCACCCACAATCTTCCCCATACTCTCTCAACCATATTCTCTGCAGCTTTCCCTTCCCTATATATTCTCTAACATTATTCTCTCTTTACCCCTCCCCTCACTGCTCCCTCTTTACCCCTCTCCCCACTGCTCCCTCTATACAGTTCTCCCCATTGCTTTCTCTATTTTCCTGTCTTCCCACTGCATCAACTGTCCCCTCTCCCCCCACTGCCTCCTCTATACCCCTCTCCCAACTGCTCCTTCTATACTCCTCTCTCCCCACTGCTCCCTCTATACCCCTCTCTCCACTTCTCCCTCTTTACCCCTCTCTCCCCATTGATCCCTCTATATTCCTCTCCCCACTTCTACCTCTATACCCCTTTCCCCACTGCTCCTTCTATACTCCTCTCTCCCCACTGCTCCCTCTATACCCCTCTCTCCCCATTGATCCCTCTATATTCCTCTCCCCCCTTTATACCCCTTTGTCCACTGCCCCTCTAAACCCATCTCTGCCCCTAACCCCCTCACAGTTAATTATTTTCCAATTTTATACTTGTCTCCTCTGCCCCTCCCGTCTTTTCACTCATATGTTCCCTTCACTCACTACAGCCATGGAAACCAGATTCGCTTTAAGCTTACTTAATTTTTATAAGGGGGCGTTTGAAGAATATCTTTTGTGGTGGAAAATTCCTGGTGCTTTATGGATGCTTCATAGATTTTTTTGTTTGGGATGGGGATATCAAGCCAATTGAACATTTTATTTTACACCCTAATCGTAATGGGCAGATCTGAGTTTGAATAAAAAAGTAAAAAAGGTAGTCATCTACATATTAGCAAAAAATTAAATGCATTAAATGATTTAAAATTTCAACAGCGGCCATTACCACTCTAAGATGATAAATTGACTAAAGATTCAATTGCTGTACTCTGTCTGCGTTGAAATTGATCTGATGTACAAACAAAGCCTATACGGCACTGCAAGCAAATTCAGGACACTTGGGAGGTATGCAGTATCCAATTATTCTGAGTGTGGGAGGAAACTGGAGCACCCGGAGGAAACCCACGCAGACACGGGGAGAACATACAAACTCCACACAGATGAGGCACTTGCTGTGAGACACAAGTGCTATTCACTGTGCCATCGTGCTGCCCCTATTGCTGCGCTGCCTCTACAGCCCGGCGCCATTCTGCCCCATATACCCTTTCGGAGCACATTCCACCGGCCCTGAGCATGTAGAGTACGGGCAGAGAAATGAAATGAAATGAAATGCTAACACGATTGTCAAAAACTGGCCATGGAGTGTAAGCCCTTTGGACTTAGCCATGACCTGCACTACTTGCCAAGCGGGTTTTCAGCACGATACGCGTTGTGGACAGGCTCTCACATCTGAGCAGAGGGACAGGCTTCTGACTTCTAGGATCTTCATTTACCATCTCATCGCTACCCGGGCACTGCGTTTGGAGATTCGGATGATTGTTCCCAGTTGAGCACCAGCGATGCTGGAGATTCCCTCCATCCACAGGAAAGTTGTTTAACCGTGTTATTTATGTTGAGTTTATGTTGGGATATCTTTTTTTATGTGTTCAGAACAGATTGATTTTCTTTACTTTTTGCTTCTCTTTTTTCTTCGGTTGAAATATACCAAGAGGAAGAGGAAACTTGGCACACAGGACTTACAGTAAGATATGTGGGGCCAGATTTACTAAGCTGCGGGTTTGGAAAACTGGAGATGTTGCCTATAGCAACCAATCAGCTTCTAGATTTCATTTAAATATTACATACTAGAGAATGTCAGCTAGAATCTGATTGGTTGTTATGGACAACATGTCCAGTTTTCCAAACCCGCAGCTTAGTAAATCTGGCCCCTGGCCTTTTTTATTTATTGATTTCTGTCACATACCCCACTAATTATTACATATTTATATGACATTTACTTAATATCAGTGCACATTGTACATTTGCAGACTCTCTCCACACAGAGCACACTTGTTCTTTGCTGTTTACTGGGAGAATAGGATGCTTCCAACATCCTGGGTTTGCAGCAGGGGGGGATACATAGCGCTTGGAAGGTACCCTACCAATTTTTTACTGTAAGCCATGACTCAGCATGACCTAACATCTGCACTCGGGTCTGGATCGGATGAGCACGCTCTTACCGTACATTGACTGCGTGTTTCTACAACATCCATCCCAAGAAAAAGCTGCAACTAGATCACCCGCCCCCTGTCCGTCAATGCTACTAGCCCTAGTGTTACTAAGGATGGGGGCGTGGCTTGATTTAGTAATTTACATAATTATGTCCTGCCCAATTCCCAGTAACAGTAAGAATCACAGTATTAAGAGATAGGGGGTGGGGCTTGAGGTTCTGATTTGCCGGCTTTGCAGTTGAGGGCGATTCTCCCCTGTCAATCACTACTGTCATCTCTAGTGTTCCAGGGGGTGAGCGGGGCTAGATGATGTCATCAAGCCCCGCCCATCCCTAGTAATTTAAGGGATTACAATAGAGATTGACAGGGGGGGCGGGATGTGTGGGAGATTTGCCGGCTCTCCCGGTATACTGGGAGAAATGGCCAAATTTCAGGAGTCTCACGTATATTTCAGGAAAGTCGGCAACCCTGGGGGTCACAATGAAGGGCACCTGGTAGAACAGACATTGTAGAAATCAGTCCGCAGTCAGACTTAATCCAGGGTTGCTGGCTCTCGTGGAACATCTGGGAGACTCCATAAATTTGGACAGTTCTCCTGGTATTCTGGCAAATTTCCCACAAATCCCGACCCACTGTAAATCTCTATTGTAATCCCTAAAATTACTAGGGATGGGCGGGGCTTGATGACATCATCAATCCACGTTTACCCCCTGGAACACTAGGGATTACAGTAGTGATTGACAGGTGGGGGCCTTAATGGCACAATTTGCATAAATTGTGTCATTAAGCCCCGCCCCCACACCGGAATCTATTTCTTCCCTCTAAACTCACCTGGAGGGAAGAAATAAAATGAAGGCAACCCTGATTTACACGGATAATAAAAATAATTGGATTTATTCATGCTCATCATCAATATCAGCAAAAAGGATGCGGTTCCACAGTAACTGTATCTACATGTGGCCCAAAGTGTCTGGTATTCACGAGGGCTGTAATGTGATATGTGCACCTTTCTCCTAGGTGACATTTCCCAGAATTTACAGATCGCTGTGACAACTGCAAACAACATAAACAAAAAATTCCCACAACAAATACAATCAGGACCTCGTCTAGATTTCATCCAGAAAAAGTATGAAAAATTTGTGATATAATGATATAGTACATTGACGAGTGTCAGGATCTCCTCTAGATATATAGGACCGGCAGGGGTGTATCTATGGGTCCAGCCCCCCCCCCATTTACTCCCAATACTTCCATCATGTGCCTCCAGCACCCTCCCACCAGTACTCCCATCATGTGCCTCAAGCCCACCCAGTACTCACACCATGTGCCTCCAGTCTCACCCAGTACTCCCATCATGTGCCTCCAGTCTCACCCAGTACTCCCATCATGTGCCTCCAGCATCCCCCCGTACTCCCCC
>WWET01004432.1:23649-37573 GCA_011038615.1 Limnodynastes dumerilii | reverse complement strand
GTACAGTATGGGGTATATGAGGTACAGTATCGGGTATATGAGGTACAGTATGGGGTATATGAGGTACAGTATGCGGTATATGAGGTATAGTGTGGGGTATATGAGGTATAGTATGGAGTATATGAGGTTAAGTATGAGTATATGATGTATAGTATGGGGTATATGAGGTAAAGTATGAGTATATGAGGTATAGTATGGGGTATATGAGGTATAGTATGGGGTATATTAGGTACAGTATGGGGTATATGAGGTACAGTAGCGGGTATATGAGGTATAGTATGGGGTATATAAGGCACAGTATGCGGTATATGAGGTATAGTGTGGGGTATATGAGGTAAAGTATGAGTAAATTAGGTAAAATATGGGGTATATGAGGTATAGTATGGGATATATGAGGTATAGTATGGCGTATAAGAGGTATTGTATGAGTATATGAGGTATAGTATGGGGTATATGAGGTACAGTATGAGTATATAGGGTATAGTATGGGGTATATGAGGTATAGTATGAGTAAATGAGGTAAGTATAGTATGGGGTATATGAGGTACAGTATGAGTATATAGGGTATAGTATGTGGTATATGAGGTATAGTATGAGTAAATGAGGTACGTATAGTATGGGGTATATGAGGTATAGTGTGGGGTATATGAGGTATAGTATGAGGTATATGAGGTATAGTATGAGTCTATGAGGTATAGTATGGTGTATATGAGGTATAGTGTGGGGTATATGAGGTAAAGTATGAGTAAATGAGGTATAGTATGGCGTATATGAGGTACAGTATGAGTATATGAGGTATAGTACGGGGTATATGAGGTATAGTACGGGGTATATGAGGTATAGTATGAGGTACAGTATGAGTATATGAGGTATAGTATGGGGTATATGAGGTATAGTATGATTAAATGAGGTATAGTATGGTGTATATGAGGTATAGTGTGGGGTTTATGAGGTACAGTATGGGGTAAAGTATGAGTAAATGAGGTATAGTATGGGGTATATGAGGTATAGTATGAGTATATGAGGTATAGTATGGGGTATATGAGGTACAGTATGAGTATATGAGGTATAGTATGGGGTATATGAGGTATAGTATGAATATATGAGGTATAGTATGGGGTATATTAGGTACAGTATGGGGTATATGAGGTACAGTATGAGTATATAGGGTATAGTATGTGGTATATGAGGTATAGTATGAGGTATGAGTATATGAGGTATAGTATGGGGTATATGAGGTATAGTATGAGTATATGAGGTATAGTATGGCGTATATGAGGTACAGTATGAGTATATTAGGTATAGTATGGGGTATATGAGGTATAGTATGAATATATGAGGTATAGTATGGGGTATATGAGGTAAAGTATGAGTAAATGAGGTATAGTATGGGGTATATGAGGTACAGTATGAGTATATGCGGTATAGTATGGGGTATATGAGGTACAGTATGAGTATATGAGGTATAGTATGGGGTATATGAGGTATAATATGGGGTATATGAGGTATAGTATTAGTATATGAGGTATAGTATGGTGTATATGAGGTGCAGTTTGCGGTATATTAATGTTTATATCATGTATAGTAATGGGTATATGAGGGATAGTAATAGCACATCTGTGTATTGCACCTTTAAGGGTGACACCGTGACCTGACATTATATTTCAACTTCTTCTGGTTCTTTGTGTACGTTCAGCCCTGATGAGCTATGCATATACTCCATACAAGGGACGGGCCTGTGCTGACGAGGGACCGGAACGCTGAAGTCAGACCTATAAGGGCCGAGACTGCACCCGGAAATACCTCGTAGCCGCCATGTCATAACGGGGGTAGATGATTCGGACAAGCACCGTTCTGCGCCTGCGCGCTGCGCGCACGAGACACCTGCCTGCCCCGCCCCCTCCATCTGACAGCCGGTACAGTGGGTGACGTCACTCTCCGTCACATGACCCAGCTCCTCCACTGTACAGTAACGGCTGCAACATGGCGCCGGCGGGGAGCTGAAGGCGCAACACAGCGGAGTCCTGGCCCGTGCATGCCGCACACCATGAGGGACGCGGCCCGGAGGAAGAGGAGGCGGCGGCGGAGGAAGAAGAAGGGCAGGACGTGGGCGGAGGCCGCCCGGACGGTGAGACACCCGGCGCTCACAGGGGGTCAGGTGTCGGTGACGTGTCCGCGGCCATATGGACGGGGATAGTGCTGTGTTTGACAAAGCATAGGAGTAAGGAAAGGGTCAATGGTGCGCCTGACGGTGCATGAGAGCAAAGGAAGGGTTAATGCAGTGTCAGGTGGCGCACGAGGGTGTAGAAAGGGTTAATGCAGGGTCTGACGGTGTTTGAAACGTAAAGGGTTAATGCAGTGTCTGCTTGAGAAACAGAAAGGGTTAATTCTGTGTCTAGGTGCATGAGGATGTAGGAAGGGTTAATGTTGTGTCTGATGGTGCATTAGGGTATATCATGGGTAATGCTGTGTCTGATGGGGCATGAGGTTATTGAAAGGGTTAATGCAGTCTCTGAGAAACACGTAAGGTTAATACTGTGTATCATGTTGGGTGAGAGTATAGGAAGGGTTAATGCAGTGCCTGACTTGTGAAATATGGGAAGGTGGAGTTCTGTGTCTTACTGTGCATGGGGCTGTTGTAAGGGTTAATGCGGTGTTTAACAGCTCATGGGTTTGGAGGAAGGATAAATGCAGCAACTGAAGGTATTTCGTTAAGAAGGGCTAACGCAATGTTTGACGGGATGGATACGTTGAGGTTAATGTTGTGTCTGACCAGTGTATGGGTGTGTTCAAAGGGTTAAGGCAGTAACCAGCAGAGCATGAGTGTGTAAGAAGGGTTAATGCAGTGTTTGGCAGAGCAATGGGTATGTATGAAGGCTTAATCTGACGGTTCATATGGTTATAAAAAGTGTTAATTCAGGATCAGATGGGGATATAAAAGGGTTAAAGCTGAATATACTGCTGCTTGGAGAGTTCAAGAGGGGTCAGTGCTATATCTGACAGTGCTTAAAGATATAGTAGCGATATTGCTGTATTTGGCAGAGTTTTTGGGGTATTGGTATAGTTAATGATTTGTCTGATGTTGAATTAGGATATAGGGAGGGTTGACGCAATGTGTAACTGTGCTTGTGAGTATTTGAAGGGTTATTGCTGTTTATACTAGCGCATTATGGTATTGGTGGTGCATACACAAAGAGTTAAAACTGACTTTGCTGGTGTATGGTGTGGGTATAGCAAGAGTAAATAAAGTGCCTGCTGATGTATGGTGCTGTCTATCATCAGATTTGAAGGCTCTTATGGTGTATGAGAGCTTCAGTGCTGGAAGTATTCGTATATTGTATTTGAAGCACCATAGGGTTGGATAGAGTTAATTTTGTGTCAGCCAGTGCATAGGTGATGTAAACAGGTTTATGATGTGTCCAAATTACCTTGTATAGGGTTTATGAAAGGCTGTACAATTCATAGTCTATGAAGCAGTTAAACATCAGTCCATTAAGGCGTACAGAGGGTTAATTTCCCTCCTAGCAGCTGCTTAGGGAATGTTGCAAGGTGGAATGTGAAGGGTTAAACATTGATCCTTTGCCTGACAACACATAACGGATGCACAAGAAAGGGTTACATCTGATGGACCTGTGGAAGGAAGGGTTATATATTCTGTGGTAGGCCATGTGCTTCTGTTTTTCACTAGGATTACAAGGCCATATGCTTCTTGTTTACATAGTGAGTGGTGGACAGTTCGCAGCGCCCTCTACAGGTAGTGTAGCCTGGCATCTTGCATGCAATGATGTGTCTACCCTGACTGACTGGGCAGATGGCACATGTTGTGTAAGATAATCTCTTTAACCCAGCAGGAACGGAAAATATCTTGCAGTTCAGACCACCGGTGAGCAAGATCCTGAAGTGCCTAATCTGTTTATTATTATAGATACCAGCTTTGCTCAATAGAGACATATATGTATATAATCTTTGTTTAAATATACTACAAAAATGGCTCCATCTATTCCAATCCTGCGGCAGCTATTGTATTGCTCTTACCAAGTTTTACTAAATTGTTATAGACCACACACAAGTGTGCCCTCCCCCCCGGACAGGACTTATATGCCATATGCCACTCAGTTGTTCCCAATGTAGTGCCACAGACCAACTTTTTAGTTATTAGGACTCTTTTAATAATCCTCTGTTATTTGTCAGCAGTGGTGCTGTCCAGTTTGTTATGGCAAGTCTCTCTCCCAGCAGCATTATCAATGCCAGGGAATCGCCTGGCAGGGTTGTTTTGTCCACTGATGTGCCACAGCAGACCTGGCCAACGCGAGGCTCATCAGGTGTTGTGAAATCGTAGTTTCACAAGACTTTGAGAGCACAGGCCTGTGCTACAGATTTACACTCACCTAGGGGGACCTCCCAAAGCTTTTTCATTCTCTCCGGGGGGCCTGTAGTTTCTTTAATGTAGTTGTCATTGCATTTCACAACCCGTGTTTCCTCAGGCGCCCACTCCCGGAGAAGGTGGCTAATTCTTGATTTGCATGGAGCTTGGGGTCACAGTAGGCTGCCTAACCACCCTTTTTTCCCCAGCCCCACTGTTGTTTGCCATCTGAAAGATGCCCAACATTCCTGAACACTGGATATGTGAAGCAGGTGTTGGGTAGGGGTGGGGTATGGTTGGTGTTTTACTATACACTCCTAACTCAGATCTGATCAGCACTGAGTGTTACCTTCATGGGCTGTTGGACGGATTCTAGGCTCCTGCTGTGTCTAGGCTCCTGCTAGCTCCCATCCTTATGTCCTTTGTGGATCTTAAGTTGGCCGTACACTAGAGAGATTGCTGCTCCCAGCTGGTGGTGGCTAATAAATGTGACTATTTTCCCCTATAGAAAGATTACAATGTCTGTGCCACGCACCTCTTCTGGTGGGACTGACATTCCATGCTAAAGAGGGAGGGGCTGGTGAGCTTGACAGGAGGTCCATTCAGTTCATGCCGGAGTTTCCCCATCTGGCTGCCGCTAATAGTTTGGACCCTAAAGTTTCTGGAACGATTATTGGCCATTTTGGAAATCCGTTCCAGCTCACACACTAGACACTACTTGGTCTGCTCTCACCCGATAATATTAAGCGCACTAGTGTGTGGCCAGCTTTAGCGGGAATGATATCCTATCAAAAAAATTGACGTGCAAGAAGTCAGGAAGCGTGAGAAATACAAATGTAACAATGGTATTTGCATGGAATAGTGATCGCCGTTGTAAACACTATATAAGGCATTGAGTGTTGCTATTTTCCCTCAAGAATTAGGAAGACCTTCATAGGCTGATTAAATGAATATTAAATAGAACATTTTCAGCCTATATACAGGTCCGGTGTTGCATAGTGAGCAGTGTCTAGGGATGTATTTGCTGCTGCAGTGGCCCATTTTCAACACTGATACAGCAGACCGTTTATTGTGGCTGTGTCAGAGCTGATATCATTTTAACAAAGAATATTTTAAATCCGCACCAGGTACAATGATGAATGCTCTTATTTCAGCAAGGTGCTCATTCTGCTTAGGGCTAGGCTGCGGGAGGAGGGGCTTAGGGGAGTGTTAAGGCTAGACTGCGCAATGAGTATTGTTAGGCAGTTTAGGCTGCGGGACAAACAAGATAAAGGAAGGGTTACCTGTCGCTGGATTCATAGAGACAGAAGTCCTGGGAGAAACACTCGCCAGACACTACCAAAAAATGGTGGAATTCAGTGCTTCATTGCCCTAAAGTGATCTGTTGAAAGACAGATCATCAATGCAGCAAACTACACCAGAGTGAGGTGACAGGAGATGACTTCAGTCATACAGTAAAAATTCATCACGCCAAGGTCACCAGACCCCTCCGCATCGTCTGGAGAGGGATTGTGTTCATGTCCGGGAGAGGTCACGGCATAATACCAAAGGATTTTCCGGTTAATCATTCCAGTGCCAGGGATTATATAGAACTGAGGCATTACGGATTATCTGTCAACATCTGGATGCTCCACAAAATGTAAACCTCATAGTGTCTGAGAGATGTCCCAAGAAGCATCCGAGGCCTCAGAATTGGTGTCTTTGACTGTCAATTAGTAGGAGAAGGAAGGGGAACCATCATCCAGTTTAATAAAAGAAATAAAAGCAAGTTAAAGGACTTGGGTGTTCACAGCCTCCAGCTCCTTCCCATTTTATTGCAGGACTGTTTGTTATAGCTTGTAACACTTGTTTGCCTGCACGGGCATCCCTTTTTGTTGAATTAAGGTAGTATTTCATCCTGTTTCTGGACCGGATCTTGATTTCACAATGACACATGTCCAGCGTGTAAATAGCCTGTCCAGAGACCCATTATACATCATAGCGCAGCAGATCAATCATGCATTCCGTGCTGTAACGGCCTCTCATGTCAGGGTGTGCCGGCTGGCCGTGCCTACCTGGTGAATGCACAGTGGACAGGGCGATTCATGCAAATTGTACAGTAATGGACTTGCACATCATTCAGAATTATGCCCCCACCCCATTTTATGTGGGCATGTAAAATTTAGGGTAGGTGTCAGAACTTGTAATGTACAAGCGTGCCAGTGCAGTGCATTACTCTTGCATATGAATGCACATTCGAACATACTTAAGTCAGGATCTAGTCCACTGATATTGCAATTGCTCAGGATATGAGCACACTGAGTAGAGGTGCAGGCCGCAACCTCTACCTGTCACTGCCCACATGTACTGCAGGATAGATGGGCTGGCACGTTTTATATCAGCTGTCTATAAATTCCACATTGTGCCCGACATGCCATCTGTCACATAGCTTCAGCTCTCGTGGCGATGAACCTCGCCATCAAGACGAACCCACAATGTGGTACCTTAAATCAAGAACTGGAGGCGTTGGGATAACACTTGCTTGAAGTTGACCCATTGGCAGCCATGTTGGCACATAGACCCTGATGAAGTGTATTGTAAGGAGCGTGAATTGCCTCTGTCCATGGTATGAGTAGCAGATTGGTTTCATGGAGACACTGGACAGATTGGGTGCCTGGGATTAGACGGTATATTGGAATGGATTAGATCCAGTGCTTTATCCTGGGGGAGGTAGATGAGAGTGAGGGAGGGATGATTATCATAAGGTGCATCCTAAAGGCACAGGATTATTAAACCATCATCTTTAAGGCAGTGATGATTTTTTTTTTGTGTGTGTNNNNGTGTGTTTTGTTTGTGGGGGGGGGGGGGTTGTAAGGCGAAACTTGCGTTCCTCTCTACACAAGTGCCACACCACGTGCTTACTCAAAGGTAGAAGCTCGTCATGTGAGCGCCGTTAGATGCTTTGCGCTCAGGTTTACACAGTAATTCTTGAGTTTCTGCAACACGGTAACATTCTCCTCTGTGTTGTGTTCTGATCAAGGTGTTCCTATAGCTTTCTGACTCCTACCTGAAATGATTTTCCGTCATCTATCCGTTATCGCTGCAGCTGATTAAGTAAAAGAATACTGTTGTCTCTGACCGGCCTTGATAGGGACGATGTGCTGTGGACACCGCTTTGTGCACCTCCTTCTCGTGTATATTAAAGGTGACATCACAAAATGGGAGTCTGAGCTTCCCTGGAATGTTGGTAAAGACGGGATCCCGATGATATCACATCCAATGTTGTTTGAGAGTCCGCTCCGATATGAGGGAAGGCAGACATCCGGATATACAGAAGGCGGATTGAATGTTTTCCTCTCAATTTACTTATAGCTTGCTGAATGCCAGACCAGAATTATGAAAGAAATGTATTTGCAGTTGACCAAAAGAGCCTCCGCGTACCGTGGTATTTAGGGGTTTCCTCTGGCTATATGTTTGCTATGTGTAAATACAGTGAGTTGTTCGAGCCTATAGCAATGTGCATTGCCCATAACTGGATCTTCCCTCAATAGTTGATTGGCTGTATGGTCCTCCTCTCAATCTCTGCACTGCATGGACCTGTCAGTCTTGGTAGGAGGTCCATTCAGCTAGCTGATTTATGGGCTGTAGAGACTGCTCATTAGTGTGTGGCACTTTAACCTCCTGGCCAGAGGCATGTGAAAGGAGTACAGGAGCAGTGGGGAAATTAAAAAAAAAAAATGCATTATTAATAGAGGTTAGGAAAATCCCCAGAAAAAGAAAGCCAACGTGGTTTACAAAAGAGGTAGCAGGTATAGTAAAAGCAAAAAAGATGGCCTTTCGGAATTATAAGCTAACTCAAAATAACAATGGCAGAGAGGAGAATGTTGTAAAGCAGAAGGAGGCGAGAAAGGTTATCAGAGCAGCAAAAGCTCTTTAGGTATATAAATGAAAGACGAAAAAACTAAAGAGGGTATTAAGGCTCAAAACTGAGAGTGGGATTCTTATTGAGGGTGAAAGGGCTATGGCAGATCATCTTAACAAGTATTTCTGTTCAATATTCACAAAAGAAAGAGAGGGGAAGGGTCCACTTTTGAATGGGAGGGCTATTCATACAATGGGGGCAATTACTACTACTGTCACTGAGGAGCAGGTATTAAAATAACTTTCAAAGCTGAAAGTGGACAAATCAATGGGACCAGATGGGATACATCTGAGGATACTAAAAGAGCTTAGACGGGTGCCGGCAAAACCATTAACTGAATTATTCAATCAGTCACTAATAACTGGGGTAATTCCAGAGGACTGGAAAATAGCAAATGTCGTCCCTCTGCATAAAAGTGGAAGTAGGGAAGAAGCAGCAAACTACCAACCGGTGAGTCTAACATCAGTAGTAAGGAAATGGATGGAAACACTGTTAAAGGAACAAATTGTACAGTATCTTAAATCCAGTAACTTACAGGATCCCAAGGGTCATTCCATGCCACATCATGACCGCTTCCAACCAGACTGTCCAGACCATATGTAAAATTTTAGCCCTCTGTGATACACTGTGTTTGGGCTACAGGGTTGCAAACACTTTGTCATGCTTGCAACCCTATTGCGGGAAAGTGGCTGCACACTACTCGTTATCGGGAGCCTGCTGCTGATAGTTTGTAGAGCCAAACATTAAAAGAATTAGACCCTGGCATTTCTGGTATGATTATTGGGTGTCTTAGAAATCCATCCTGCCCACGCTCTGCAGCGATAATTGGTTTGCTCACCTGATAATTGGACTAATAATCAATCTATGGGCTGATCCAGAATCTGGGAGTAAGGGCAAAACGGGTGCAAGTGTACAGCTCAGCTAAACCATTTTGCAATGTGAGGGGGTCTAATTCATTTGAATTCTTTTGCATGCAGGGAAATACATTACTTTTGTACATAGAACTCAAAAACTGCATACTTTGAGCTGGATCCAGACTTGAGTAAAGCTGGACACACACTCGAGCGATTATCGCTCCCAGCATGTGGCTGACGATAAACGGGACGATTTTCTCCTGGGAAAACGTCCCAATATCAGCACCATACACTGGAAGACGCTCGGGGTGATAATTTCTGTTGTAGAGCCAATAGGCTGGCTGCCTTCTCTCTCTGATTGGCTGGGTCTCCTGTCAATCTTGACAGGAGACCCATGCAGTCAACGTATTCAATTCAGGCAGACAGGGTGCAGCGCTGTGTCCTTTCTCCCTCTGTCTGGCTATATAGCGCTGTACAGCCAGACAGGGAGAGGACATAGCGCTGCAGCCTATCAGCATGTGGGGTTCTAAAGCGCTCTGCCCTCTCCATGGAAATCTTGAATGATTATCGAAAATGCCCCCACACGGCACAATTTTGTTAACGATAAAAGACAATCATTCTGTAAAAATCTGTACCATGCACTAGAGCGATATTTGGCCCAATCCACGATAATCGTGCGTTTGGGCCGATAATTGCTCTAGTGCGTGGCTAGCTTAAGTGCTTGAAAGGAGTTACTCCTGGGCTAAACCATGGTGATTGCAGGGGAGTCATATTTCATCTGTTGCAAACAGTATTAGAGTTGAGAGGTGATGTTTCCTATCCCAAGTCTAAATAACAGTGTGATAGTAAAGCTGGTCAGTATCTGTGTGCAGTAAGCAATTCAAAGATATATCCCTGCATGCAAAGAATACAACTAACTTGACTCCCCCTGCAATCAACATGCTCCCCCTGAAATCAACATGGTTCAGCCCAGGAGTAACTCATTTCACTTACTTAAGTCTGGATCCAGCCCTTTGGCCCGTATTCAGAGTACTGGATGTATAACATATACGTTCGGTGTTTAGCGATTTTTACTACTGCGCATGCGTATTAATTTTTTAACATAATCTACGTATCTTTCTTGTGTAGATTGCGTAAATCCGATCTTTCAGACCGCATTTACGCAATCTACGTAAAATAAAGATACGTAGATTACGTTAAAAACTACTACTACTAAAAGTCGCTAAACACCGGACGTATATGTTATACATCCGGTACTCTGAATACGGGCCTTTGTTTAATTTATAAAATTGAGTTGAGCTAAAAAACTTCACTTCTCAATTCTGGTCTCGCAATATAAATGTGCAGTTCAAAATGGTATTGTTCAGGTCTACACTTCCACCAACAAAAAAATGTGTAAGTGCAACTCTGGATCAGCCTCCTAGTGTGTGATTAGCCTGGACAATAGGCCGGGCTGGCCGCAACATTTCCTCCACTGCTCCTGAGCGCTGTCTCCACTGATAGGTTGTACGGCTGAGATCTCTTCCCGCTGCCACGATGGCCTGGGTGGCAGCACAACCATACCTGATACTGTTCCTGAGCTAGCGCGTCCTCTGTAATATTATAAGGTGTTGTTCTGCACCGCTTAATTATTCCGCGTCATTCTAGCTGAGAATCGCGGGTGTGAAATACAGGTTTATTTATGGGATCACATTACAATGAATGTAATTGGTTTTGCAATTGGTGCGATTGGTTTGTTGCTTCCTTAAACCTCATTTGTATTTATGGGCCATGGATGCAGTTTCTGACCTGGGCTTATATGGTTTTATATGCTTCATACACACACACATGCTTCTTCCTTCTCATGGGAGTCTGGATAGGACGTAAGACGTGCCCATGCTGTATAATTTGCATCCCTGACCCCTTCTTGTGCTCGCGCAGACCCTGTTGCCCGAAACCCATCAGATCAAGAAAATGAAAGGGACTTCTTGATTGGTGGATCCAGATGTTAGCGGCGAATATACAAAGACCAGCAATTTCCACGCTTATCGATCAATGGCCCTTTCCTTTCCTTTGCTTACTGGCTATTGCTATTTAGGCTATACTATTATATGTAATATCAGGCATCTGATAATGTGCCCATAGGCATTGGTCTAAGAGAACAACGTTGATTTTACACATTACACAAATTGGTCGGGATTCAGAGTTACGTAGTTTTCATCTTACGTATGTTAATTTAAGAATTGAGCTACTACGCATGCCTAGTAGCTTAGTCACACTATCTACTTACAGAAATTGCACGCACGCGAAGTAGCTCAATTCTTAAAACAGCGCACGTAAGACGAAAACTACGTAACTGAATCCGGACCGTTGTCCGCAGAACTTTACATCAGTCCCTGCCCCTATTGGAGCTACATACTAAGGTCCCTCACACATACACACTAGGGTTCATTTTTATTTATTTAGATTTAGTAATAAATTACCAGTATGTATTTGGAGTGTGGGAAGAAACCAGAGCACACAGGGAGAATATACTAACTGAACTAAATAAACAGATAAGGCCTAGTCCAGGAATCAAACTCCTGACTTGAGCGCTGTGAGGCACAGGTGCTACTCATTGAGCCACTGTGTTGCCTGCTCTGTATACCTGGGAGTGGCTCTTGTGTGTACAGTGCAGGATTCCTGTACATAGCAGCAGTCAGCGTGATATATAAGTACTGAGTGCAGTCTACATCTGATACTGGCCGGTAAGAGTCTGTGTATGGGAGCGTGTTCATATAGACTTCCAGATAACCCCGTGTCTGCTGTCCTATTCCCGTCACTAGCCTCCTCCTCCAGTGTATAGGAGGCAATGCACACTGCACGGTCCCAGCAGGCTGGCTCTGTTTAGGAAGAGCCAATTATCCTGGAAATCTCTGCACTTGGGACCTTATTTAAAGCCTTTGAAATATGGCAGAGAAAGCATTAATTAGTGGATGTCTGCAATGCCTGTGATTATCTGGAGCAGGGAGCAGAGGGATTGATGATATCTCCCAGGACAGAGGTATAAATATAGACCTTGCAATCATCGTGTAGCAACATTACAGGGTCGGTGTAATAAAACAATCTCAGAAGGAAAAGTGGTTTTGACTGTCCTGTCCTCCAATCATATTCCTGTGTATGCTAGGTAAACTGATAGCTGGATTCTGATTGGTGAATGTCAATTTATGGGACAACATAAACAAAGCTATTACTTATTGATTTTATATTTGGACCTGCGAGGTGTTTTCCCGTTTATTTATGAACACCTCATGCCATCCTCAAAGGAGGAATCTCTAACAAAAAATATTCTAAAGGATCAGAACCGTCAACTTCACTTTTGGACACGTCTTCGTTATCAGTCCCTCCATTATTTTTCTTGTCATTACTTATCTGGTGATCTGTGTTTAAGGCCTAAATGATGTCGAATGAGTGATGGGACAGTGAGACTGGGCCACAGAAGTGATGGGAGCTGTTTGGACCTGATCCAGACTTAAGAGCGATATCTGCCCCCACAGAGTTACTAAAGTCTGCACATAAGGGGATAGTGCCCTCCCATGACCCTTCCTTCTCACAAATGGATTTTAGGTGACTTAACCTCACCGTAACTTTTCTGTGAATGCGAAATTCCCTGACGTGCAGAAGGGCCTAACCCTTCCCATACTGTACAGTTTAAATGCCCCCCCCCCTCCCCTGTATGGAGTGCTGTCATGCCCAACGTACCAAGCGTTCTGTACGTTCAGAGTTCCAATGCATGACATCTGCCGCATGCTTGTGCTCACAACGGCCAACTTACGCACCCAGGTATTCTGGATCCGGTCCATTGTGTGAGAAGAGTTCTGATCCATCTAATGAGCTGCAAAATAAAAGAAATAATAACTTTAGTAGGAAGGGAAACCGCAAGGTGCAGTGTCGTGGGTGAGGGTTTCGTGGGTGCAGTGTCATGGGTGAGGGTTTCGTGGGTGCAGTGTCATGGGTGAGGGTTTCGTGGGTGCAGTGTCGCGGGTGCGGTGTCATAGGTGCAAATGAATGAATTTCAGTGAAGGATTTTGTCCTAGCGCTGTACTTGCTTGTCTAGCATACCGAGTACTGAGATGTTCTCTCCTCTTTCCAGGTGTTGGAGAAGTATCACAACACCCCCATGAGCCATAAGGAGATCCTTCAGGTCATCCAGCGGGAAGGACTGAAGGAAATCAGGTGAGTGCGAGACATGAATCCATTCCTCCTTTCCTCTTACACAATGCACAGACTCCCTGCTATGAATGTATGAGCGTGTGCAGTATAAGACATAGGACCCTCCTGCAGTTCCATAGAAAGTGGCTCCGGGATTGAGGTTTTGGCTGGGTATTTAGCTCAGGGTGGTACTGAAAGGAGGACAATGACAGCCAGTTGTGACGGAGGAGGAGGAGGCTGGCCATAGGCTGGATGACGGGAGGTCAGAGGTTAGTGTGGGTATCCTCTGCATACAGGTGTGTGACGGATACACTGGATTGGTGCTTTGTTCCCAGGCTTCTCTCATACGTGCTGTAAAATCCAAGAAGTGTTTGTGTGTGTGGCTTTGGAATAAGCCAGAGTGTCTCCTGCATCAGTAATTGACAAAGAAAGACGAGTGTTATGGCCTCCTGACCAGTCCCAGGCCATTTACCATCCACAGCTGGAGGCTGTGTATAAAAGGCAGTACAGACTTCCTGGGAACTGAGACACGTGGTGTGATATGCAAAGTGCCACCTGCAAACACTTGCCTGTCTTGTGAGTGCACGATCAATAACAGGCTGTGTCTGGCCCAGCAATTGTATAGTGTGTATGCTG